>PDNA01000149.1:0-82356 GCA_002573605.1 Polytolypa hystricis UAMH7299 | reverse complement strand
ATTCTTACAAAGTTGATTCAGGAGATGCCGGAGCGCTGCCAGGCTGTAATTAGTGCTAATGGTCAATATACCAAGTATTAATATGAATTTACATACTTTTCAAAGTACTTCTACCAAGGGAAAAAAGTGTAAATAGGAAAAAAGTGTGTGGAATTCAAATACGACCCCCCTGTTGGTGGCGTTGTACTAACGAAGATTCCGGGGTTGAGCGTAGTATACGTCGTGCATAAGTTATCCCTTGGAAGTTGGGGCCGATTTCTATACATAGCAAAGCGCTCAGACACCGTCACACCGTGACTCAGCCCTGCCTGACAAATAACTTCATTACTGTTTTAAGGCTGCATATGTATATTTAAATGAACGTCAGGCTGTGTGACAACTCTGCATTTCGGCTACATAATAATTGGTGCCCATCACACAACCAATGATAATGATGATGAACCTTGAACGAGGGGGCGAAGAGGGGTAGAGGGGAACCTCCATAAACAAAGAGAAGAGGAGTGTACGGAGATATTGACTGCATATTTACCACGCAAGACTCCCGCTGAAGAGGGCATCGAGTTCTCGATATAATTAGGCTTGGTTAACAGTGATGCGAAAATTGGCCTCTGCTTCGGCCCCCGCCCCCTTTAGGCACCTGCTTGAGGAGATCCGTCGTTATGTCGATTTTATTCAGTTCTTCCTTGGCCTCGAGGCTCACTCGTGTTGAGATTATTGCGCAACTATATATACTGAAGACAATGCAAAGCACCTCTCGATAAGGACACACATAATGATCCTAGGCACCTAAGAATGCCGGCTACTAACTATTCGCCAAGCCGGCCCGAATAAGGTGAAGAATACATATTTTCACTTTTTCCGACACACAGAGATTTGACATTGCCAAAAGCCTTACATTTAAGCGATCGACGTTCGGATAGCGCAACCAATAGGTCCAAAAATGAACCTCTCAACAATCCGGCCACCATCTCGGCACGTTGAAACCAAAGACCTGTGGAGTGTCTGGGGTAAGAGACCGAAAGCGCTCGGAGATGGCTCACATCGCCGGCTGTCATGTCGGCGGCATTAGATCTGGAGCGGTCGGATTATCTCTGGTCCGAAGATAGCCGGCCCAAGCTTCCTCTTTTGGCTTGGAGCTTGACTCCGCGGATGCTTGCTCCCAGGTCCATTCTGGCACTCTGATTGGCCCAAACCGCCGAAGATGCTGCCATATCGTCACTGGCAGAGAGTGGGGCAACAAGTACCTTTGCATAGAGAACAATGAGGAGAGGTACTTCCGATGAGCGGCACAGAGAGGTTGATAAGCTAGGAGCTTCTCGGTGACTACATTAAAGCTGTCCTTCCCTTCTCCCTCGTCTTCTGACCACTCTTGAACTCCCTCGTTTCTGTACAACTCTCCTCTCCAAAAGCAGACACTTGAGCTTCAGAGCCATTGAAAGCTTGGGCGAGCGGAACTATAGCTTTCCTACTCTTATTAGAGACTGCTTTATCTCCACTCCGGTTTACCCGCCTGTGTTTGGCAACAGAGCTGATCAAGAAGAATCTGTCTCGGAAGCGCCGTCTTTACCGCATCTTGACCTTTTATTTCTTATATTAAAATGGCCGCAGTGTTTAGATCCGCCAGCCGGCGAGCATGGAATCGTCTTCCTGCCGCACGCACATTCACAACAACCACACACCGCACCAGTTTGGCCGCAGTAGCAAGAAGCAGCAATGCTTCGGAGACTCCTCTCTTTGCCAACGAACCAGCCGGACCACATGTTAAGACTAGCATTCCGGACCAAGCAAGCCAGAAGGCAATTGCTAAACTAAACACTGTTTTTGATACCAGAAGCTTGAACATGCTCGTCGATTATTCAAAGAGCAGAGGAAATTAGTAAGTACTGTCTCTTTTAGAGCGGAAAATGTCCCGTCTATCAACCGCGGTGTCTGACTTGGATCGATTTTACTACAGTATTGCCGATCCGGACGGAAATGTTTTGCTGGATGTGTAAGTTGCCCAATTCCGGACCCTCTCAATACCCGGTGAGCTAATGGTTTCTTTTTGTAAAAAAAAAACAGATATGCTCAAATTGCTTCCATCCCCCTTGGATATAATAACCCCGCGCTGCTTGCGACCGCACAGTCACCCGAGATGGCGAGTGCATTGATCAACCGGCCAGCTCTGGGCAATTTCCCACCACACACCTGGGCGGATATCCTGGAAACTGGAATTTTGAAAGTCGCGCCCAAGGGTCTAGACCAGGTTTTCACCGCAGTGGCGGGTTCAGATGCCAACGAGACCGCCTACAAGGCAGCGTTCATGTACCGTCAACAACAGAAGCGAGGAGGCCCAGAAGTCGAATTCACGCAGGAAGAGATCTCCTCTGCCATGGAGAACCATTCCCCAGGCTCACCCCAGCTGTCGATCATGTCCTTCAAGTCCGGCTTCCACGGACGTCTATTTGGCAGTCTCTCAACCACCCGCAGCAAACCCATCCACAAGCTCGATATCCCAGCATTCGACTGGCCCCAGGCCCCATTCCCCAGCCTCAGGTACCCTCTCGAAGAATTTGCCGAAGAGAACGCAAGGGAGGAGGAACGATGCCTACAGGAGGCCGAGAGAATCATTACAGAGTTCCACAACCCCGTTGCCGCCATCGTAATCGAACCCATCCAGTCCGAAGGCGGCGACAACCATGCCTCACCCGCATACTTCCAAGGCCTTCGCGAGATCACCAAGCGCAACAATGTGCTCATGATCGTTGACGAAGTGCAGACCGGCGTTGGCGCGACGGGCAAATTCTGGGCCCATGAACACTGGAACCTCCAGACACCCCCCGACATGGTCACTTTCTCCAAAAAGGCCCAGGCCGCCGGATACTACTTCGGCAACCCGGCTTTGCGACCCAACAAGCCATACCGCCAGTTCAACACCTGGATGGGCGACCCCGCTCGCGCTCTGATTTTCCGCACCATCATCCAGGAGATTGAGCGTCTGAACTTGGTCGAACATACCGCTGCCACTGGTGAATACCTGTTCGCCGGCCTCGAGCGCTTGTCCGAACAATACCCAGGAGAGTTCCAGAATTTGAGAGGCAAGGGTCAGGGCACATTTATTGCCTGGGACAGCCCGCGCCGCGACGAGGTCCTGAAGAAGGGCAAAGAAGTGGGTATTAACGTTGGTGGATGCGGAGAGACTGCTGTCCGACTGCGGCCAATGTTAGTTTTCCAGAAGCATCATGGTAGGTTTTTCACACTCCCCTTTCTTCCCTGTTGGTTTTCAATTATGTTAAATGAGTTGCTAACACATATTCCTCTCCCGCACAGCTGATATTCTGCTCGACTCTTTCGAAAAGATCGTCCAGCCATAATGTGTAATATTCTTTTTCTTATTTCATGACTTTTCTTCTTGTCCTGGCAATGTTTTTTTTTCGGCCATATTTTCCCCCGCCATCTTTTATTTATGTATCTGCGCGATGAGTTGAAGCGTTTTCCCATTTGATCATGGTATATGGATTTGTTTTTTCCCTGTTAGGGAGATTGTCGTGGGAACGTTCGGACATTTTCCCCGCCTTCTGACAATGCAATGGAGTTCTTTTCGCAAAAGAAGAAAAAGCCTCGAGGTCTGGAGTATTTCAATTGAAAAGCTATTCTTTTTCCTTCTTTTTGTCCTCTTCTGTAGCCATTGTTCTATGTTCAAGGTATCAAAAAGGAAAATCGTTGACCAATATTCTTCCAACTCAAGCCGAAGTACATACATAACGCCGTTGCTGAACCCCGAATAATGCTCGCCGCTGTTAAATCATACACACTGGAACGCGAAGAAAACGCCGTAATACTCCTCCACTAAAACCCCAAGACAAGTATGGAAAAAAAGATTCGAAAACGTAAGAAGACGTAAGAACAGGTGGGGTGTGTTGGGGTTCGTTTTGCTTCAAGTTTCCTCGTCAACCGCGCTTCCGTCTCTCCTAAATCCGTTGTTAGCCCCCACGATCGTAGTCCTTTTAAAACACAGAACGTATAACGGGAAGGAAAGCTTCTTCAAAAAGCCGAGAACGTGAGGAGTGGGCAGGGGACTTGTGACGTACGGAAGATATCTGATACCAGCGTCCTCCAAACTGCCTAGGACTTCGTCGGGAAGCTGTTGCACAGGGGTTGAAAAATGTTAGCTTCATCATGCTTATTTCTCATGATTAACGACGACCCAGAGCTGTAGTATAAAGTGAATGGCAGCTGAAACCACACATTCACCCCCATTCTATTCCCATCTTTCACCGCATCTTGCCTCCTCCTCAGGTCAAAAGAGAAAAGGGGGGAGGGGAAAGCAAAAGCTTACCGATCCAGTAACTTTCACCGCATATGTCCCCGGCACATAACCATCCAGCCGCTGCCAGCGCGCCACCCACGACGCGCGCTCATCCGCCAGCGCAATCAAGCCTTCAAATACCTGCGACGTGCATTCTTGAATAGCGTCGGAGTTGCCGCGGAGATTGAGGACGTGGTCGCAGTTGGGACAGCCTTCGCGCATGAATTTCTGAACCAGAGAGAGAGGGGTTAACTTTGACGTCCTAGGTGTCCTTTTTGTCCGTTTCCCCCCTCCCTTTCGAAGTAGTCCGAAAGGAATGGAGGAAGGGAGGACGGGGGATTTGTGTTTGATCGTTTCTAGGGAATTCTGGGCTTACGCTGTGGAGTTGGACGATGGAGCACACCATGCAGGCGCGCAAACTGCGCTGCTGGCCTGGAGTGACGAAGGAGGTGCTCGACATTTGGAAGGTAATTTTGATGTGGAGCAGTCAGTGAGAATAATGGCGTTACTGCCAGCGCAAAGGAACGACGATGAAAAAAGTGTCAGTACAAAGATGATGATGGCTTTGTCTCTTTCCGCAACTCTAAATCAGTAGAGAGCCGAGGCTAGGACGGATCGGGCTAAGCGCGGCGTGTGCTGGCGGCAAGAGATTACGCTAGGCTGAAAATAACAAAGCGTCAGGCAAAGTCCCGTGGACCCTGTGATTCGTGAAAGTCCCGTCCGCTTGTTTGCGCTGTTGCCATATTGTGAGGGGCGGCCCTTTATCAACCCAGGCGAGCTTTCTCTCTCTCACTTCGTCTTATCCACCGGTTTGTCTATGTTTTGCGTGAATTTTTTTTCTTGTGATTAGACTATTAGAACTTCTAGGTTTTGTTTCTAGAACTTTCTTTCGACCCAACCAAGTTCCTTTATTTTCTGAAGCCTAGCACGAACGCTCCCGCAGGGTTTAAACCGACTGTCGTGTGCCCAAAACACTTGCAACTTTTTTGAGACGAAATCACGCAATATCGGTTTCTAAAATGGCAGATTCGGATATCAAGGCTGCCACAGCCTTGAAGCAGCAGGGAAACAAAGCGTTTTCGAACCACGACTGGCCCTTGGCTTTGGACTTTTACTCCCAAGCGATTGAGAAATATGATCGCGACCCGTCATTTTACTGCAACCGCGCCCAGGTATGCATGCATTCTTCACCCTTATGTTACGGACAGCGAGAGTCTAGTCGTGGGCCACTGTATTCGTTTTATTTCTGCGGGACATGGGTGTCAGCATATCGCTAACAAGCATGCGGCGTATTCTAGACGCATATCAAATTGGAGGCATATGGCTATGCGGTAGCGGATGCTACAACTGCTCTTGAGTTTGATCCCTCATACGTCAAGGTTCGGATAAAACCCCCTAGTTTCCGCAGTTTAAACAACTTTTCTGACAATGGAATGTTCTGGGGACCGCTAGGCATACTGGAGACGAGCAATCGCCAATACGGCCATTCTCCACTATAAGGACGCCCTTAAGGACTTTAGGGCCGTGGTTCGCAAAGTGCCAAGCGACCAAAATGCAAAGTTACGGTTGGCGGAATGCGAAAAGTTTGTGCGCCGGATGGAGTTTGAGAAAGCGATCGAAGTTGCGGACCCGCCGTCGGCGTTTGAAGGGCTGGATATTGCTAGCATGGTTGTTGAGGAGGGCTATGATGGCGTACTGTTGGAAGAAGAGATGACTCAGGAGTTTATAGACGATATGATCAAGCGGTTTAAGGATGGGAAGAAGATAGCTAAGAAATACGCTTTCCAGATTGTGGAGGCGGCGAAGAATATCGTGTACGATGAGGCGACAATGGTGGAGGTTCAGGTCGATAAGGGAACGAAGTTGACAGTCTGCGGTGATACTCATGGTAAGCCTTCCCTCCCGCCCTCTCCCTTATATTACTGATCTAATCCTTGTTACTCTTAGGTCAATACTTCGATCTTCTCGAAATCTTCAGACTGAATGGCTATCCCTCCGACACACACGCCTACCTCTTCAACGGAGACTTTGTAGATCGAGGCTCTTGGTCTTGCGAAATTGCCCTTCTGCTCTACGCATACAAGTGGCTGCGCCCCAACAAATTCTTCCTCAACCGCGGCAATCACGAGACGGACGACATGAACAAGGTTTACGGATTCGAAGGAGAATGCAAGGCCAAATACAACGAACGTCTATTCAAAGTGTTTTCGGAGTCCTTCTCCGCCCTCCCTCTTGCGACCCTGATCGGCGATAAGTTCCTCACACTCCATGGCGGTCTTTTCTCAGATGACAAGATCAAGCTTGACGATATCAGGAAGCTGAACAGGCATAACCAGCGACAGCCAGGCCAACAGGGTCTCATGATGGAGATGCTCTGGACCGATCCTCAAACTGCTCCTGGTCGTGGACCCAGCAAGCGTGGCGTCGGTCTGCAATTTGGCCCTGACGTAACGAAGCGATTCTGCGAGAACAATGGACTCGAGGCTATAATACGAAGCCACGAAGTGAGAATGGAGGGCTACGAAGTTGAGCACGACGGTCGGTGTATCACAGGTTAGTATTTCACTTCCTCCCCCTACATTAAACCCTTCACGTAACACCCACCCAGCGCGACTATTACCCCCCACTGGAAGATCATGAGCTAAAGAATCCCTTTTTTTCTGTATAGTATTCTCCGCGCCACGGTACTGCGATAGCACCGAAAACAAGGGCGCATACATCAATGTCGGTCCTGAATTGAAACTTGACTTCCACAAGTTCGAAGCCGTACCCCATCCCGATATAAAACCTATGGTACGTTATGTTTTTACCCACAAACATCTTAACTGGGTTGCTAACATGTAAATCTCTAACTTTTCTCCAGGCCTATGCACAAAACTCCTCCCTCATGTCATTGACGTAATTACTAGAAAGATTGTATCATTTTTCCCGAACATCTTCAAATATACGAAGGACTCCTTTTTCCTTAACACCCGCAATGCAAAAAGAAACTCAAAGAAAGAAACACAAAGTTGGAGTACATTTTATGGAAAATATATTAAACCAAAAAAACAAAGAATTCAAACTGATCCTGAAAACTTGCATATATATTCTTGCAACTGTTCTTTATATGTTTTCTTATCCCGTTTTATGAAATATACAGACGCACCTTTCTTTCTAGCACATTTTTCCTTATCCCCCTTTCATATTCTGACAGCTTTTTCTTTTGTTTTGGCATAGACCTAGGCGTATTCAAGAAAGCAGGGGGAATTGATTCACGAACTCAAGCTACACGCGGGAAAAAACAAATAACATTGAAGAGAAGACATGGACGAGCATCCCACTTTGGAACCCAGTGAGCAGCTTCAACAATATGCATTTTCAATCCATCTCTTCGTGAATCCTGAAACGGCTAATTGTCAAGAATATCCTGTTTCTCCTCTTCCATCTCCGCACTGTCAAGCAGGACAGTCTTGATATTCTCCGTCCCTCACCACTGCTGCTTCATCATACATACTATTCGGTGTCCAGCCTTCGATATTGATGCCGATATGGGGAATGAAACGGCACACGTAGATTGCCAAGAAAGACCCTTTTACGCGTTTAAATAAACGCGATTCCACACGCTAGACCATATCAGGCAAGGCGCGGTGCCCCTCCAAAGAACCATATCGTCAATTGATCTTGAATCGAAGCTCAATTGCTGGAAATTAATTGTGCAAGCAAACTACGCATTTTTTGAGCTAAAGAGGAGCAAAGATGGACTTCGATACTAAGACCTGTAAGTTTGCCGCTCTCAGCACTATCTGCTAGATGACCCTTGACTGCAGACAAAGATTTATGGAAGGAGGGGCAGTCCAAGCTAACTCCGCCTAATCGCGAAGCTCTCTACAATACATCCGAGAAATCGACATTCGCATATATATCTGCCCGTGATCGATGGCCTGTCATTCTGGTTAGAATCAAGTAGCCCAGAAGTTTACATTTCCTATAATGCGGGCTGTTTGAAACGTGGCTAACTTGTGGGCCTTCTCCATTGCGAACAGACTGGCGCCATTGACGATCTGTTTCGGACCCTCAACGATGTCACCGACGAGGAGAAGAAGGGCGAAGGAAAACACATAGTGGAACAATTGGCGGCGCTGAAATATGAGCTGCAGCATGATAGGAAATTGACGTAAGTGTCAATTGCTGTACCTAGTCTTTGAATTGCCGTCGCATGCTAGGAAGATGACAAGGCATGCTGAGCGGTATTTTGTTTATCTAGGCTCCTACCAGAGGATGGAGAATCAGATATTGCCGGATATAACCAGGAGTTGGAGGCTAGGGGGCCTCTGAACTGGTTCAATGCCCCATGGCTCTATGCGGAGTGCTACCTTTGTGTGTTTCCCCAATCCTTCCCGCCTCGTCATCGATACAATGACTTTTAATAACTGACTCAGGGGTTGGGAGGAAAAAGACAGGCGCGTGAATACGCTATTCACCCTGACAAATCATTGGAAAACCTACGATATCTTCGCCCGCCAGAAAATGTCTACCTTCAAGTCTTCGCGTCCTGCGGTGCTGGAGCTAGCTGCCAAATACAAAGAACTCTCCCGGGAGCTAGAGCAGGGAACAAGCAGTCAGGGAAAGACACCTGAGGAGGTGGAAGAAGCTGAGAAGCTTCTATTCATGGAGATGTGTGAAATTTGTCTCTGGGGAAATGCGACCGACCTCTCCCTGTTGACCTCCCTTACCTACGAAGATATCCAGAAGCTGCAGGGTGCCGAAGCTAGGAAAGCCGCTGAAGCGAACATCGTAGTCAACGAGCTCCCAGCCGCCTTTGACGTTCTGAAGGAGGCGCGAAAATCGAAAAAGAACCAAGAACGCCGTGTGGACATTGTTCTAGACAATGCTGGTTTCGAACTATTCGTTGATCTGATCCTCGCCGGTTATCTCCTCTCCGCAAACCTCGCCACTACCGTCGTTCTCCACCCCAAGTCCATCCCATGGTTTGTCTCCGACGTCCTTCCTATCGACTTCATGGATCTCATCTCCGCCATCTCCGACCCACAAGCCTTCTTCACCGCTCCCGACGACAAAAACGATCCCAAAGCTAACGGCACTCCCCCCGAACCGCTTACACACAAGGAAATTGACGAATTGCAATTCCTCTTTCGACAATGGAGTAAATTCCACGAAGATGGGAAGCTGATTTTGCGGCCGAACCGCTTTTGGACGGCCGGGGGCAGCTTTTGGCGTCTTCCGCACGAGGCTCCAGCTCTGTACGAGGACTTGAAAGAGAGCGAATTGGTCCTTTTCAAAGGCGATTTGAACTACAGAAAGTTAACCGGCGATGTACGTAAAGATTTCCTCCCTCCCGCCCCCCTCTTTCCCTTCTCCACACAAACTTCCAATTCTACCCCATTTCTACATTTAGAAACTAACCCAATTCCTCCCCTTTTTACACTCCCTAGGCACACTGGGATCCAACAACCCCCTTCACAACCGCCATAGGCCCTCTCGGCCGCCCCGACTCCGGCGTCCGCATCCTCGCCTTCCGCACCTGCAAAGCCGATGTCGTCGTTGGTCTTCCCGCAGGTGAGGACAAGCGTCTGCGCCAAACGGAGAATGGAGGAGGGGATTCCGGCTCGCGGAAATGGGCTTGGAGCGGGAAGTGGGCTGTTGTTTCATTTTCGGATGGCAAGGCGTAATAAAGTATCGCCAGAGGGGGGGGCGGGGGGGAGGGAGATAGGGGGGTTTAGGAACATGTTAGGGGAGATCTGATCAAGTTTGGGACATAACAAAAGAAATAGACGGAAATAGAGGCGTGGAAGCCAAAGTCCGATCACGACACGACGTATATAGAAAGCCAAGGATTGGAATATCATAGATATCTTTCTTCACGAAGCCATCGCATTTCTTTCTCCAATATCTAATCTATCTCTTATGTAATACGATCTAAAACCATACCTTAGATAGGCCTGATAGAAAATAAAGAAAGAAAAAACTACTCTTAACAGGTATTAAGAAATAATAAAACATCTAGAAAGAATAGGGTAGAATGGAGCCGCCCGGCTAAAAAGCATAAAACTAGAATTCCCAAGGGGTGAAAAGGGACAATAAAGCGAGGGTATGATAATCTGACAAGCCTCCCCAAGTTGCATCTTTCTCCAAAGTAAAACTCCCTTTCTAATACTCCTACAAAGTACGATTCATAAACAAGAAAAACACCCGGAACACCGAGATAAAACGCCCATGTAATGCGCGCGCCATTTCCCAGGTGACAAGAAAGGAAAACAAGCATGGCGGCTAACTCAAGGTCCAAATATTCTCCTTCCCATCAGCTCTCTCCCGCTTCGCAGCTTCTCGTTGTTGTTTAAGCTTAAGTCTCGCCTTCGCAGCGGCGATCCGATCCTCCGAAAGCGCACCCAGCTTCACACTGGCGGGGCTACTCGGAGTGGCAGCTTCCGACTCTTCGGCGATAAGTTGAAGCTGACGATTTTTGAGACTTACCCCGACAGATGCAGGATTAAGGGACGAGCGGGATTTGTGAGTATGATGGCGTGCGTTGTCGGCTAGTTTAGGTGGACTTGATGCCATGTATACCATCGATGGGCGGGGCGACGGGTTCTCGCGAAAAGCCAGGTTTTGTTTGAGCGTGGGTTTCTCGGGGAAGTCGAGGAGGCTAGGTTCTTCTGAGGGAAGAAAAGGTGGAGAGGAAGGGGGGATTGACGCCCAAGTACTATTTTGTAGAGCAGCATCACGGCGCACATTGGGCTTCTGAGGGGTGTCCTCGAAGCTGATCAGGTCACCCTCAGTGAACTCAGTCAATGTAGGATTGAACGCGTCCGTCGTGAACTCGTCTTCGAAATGGTCTCGTACTTTTTCATGCAGAATCTTCTCTACTCTGGCGCGAGATTCTGACTTGTCGAATTTATTTGGACTAGTAAAATCGGACGGTGAGATTTTCTTAGGACTTCGCTTGCCCTCCTTGCTCTCACGGTATCCATCGCCTCCGGATGTTTCGCGACTGCCCTGTGTTGAATTCTGCACCCGATCACGGTTTTGTGCCACATATTGCTTTGCGGGAGAATACTCAGTATCATCATCACGGAAATAGGGCGTCCGCTCCATTGTGGATATTTTCAACTTTAGAGAATCGATCGTCTCCTGCATATGTTTCTTCTCGTCTTCGAAAGATGCTTTCAGGCGTTTTTCAGCATCCTGGGACTCCTGCCTTAAGTCGTTTAGACGAGTCCTGTAGTCTTGGATGCGGGTTTCCAACTTTCGTTCCCTCTGTTTCAGCCTAGCTTCCTTCGCTTTTCGTCTATCTTCGTGCTTCGCTATGTCTTCCTTGACTTTGTTGAGGGTTTGCTTTAGGGTTAGGTTTTCTTTTCGCAACTCGCTAGCCCTGAGTTCGCCACTTTGGGCCAGGTTCTGTAATTCCTTCATCTCGGATTTCTGATTTTTCATTCTGTCCTGCTGCGTACGAGCTTGCTTAAGAGCTTCTTTGGTCTCGTATAACCTCTGGGTGATAGTATCAGGTGGAGACTTGTTCTCATAAAGTTCACCACCGGCATCCACCACTCCGTGACGTTCGAGAGCCTTCCGTAATGAATCAACCTTGTGCTTGTACTGCAAGGCCAGCGCGGTCTGTTTGGAGAGCTCCTTAACCATGTCTTCCTTTTCATCACCTGTAGTGCCACCGACCACACCAGCTGCAAGCTCGGAAACGCGACGCTCCATTTCCGTAACCTTCGCCTCTTCTTCTTTCAACTTTTCAGCCAGTCGTAGCGCCTCTTCCTCCTTCTTTCTGGCGTACGATTTGGCAACGGAGCGGTACTGGATGAGTTTCTTGATCTCCCTGTTGGTTTTAGCCCTATAGCTTTCATATTCAGATTTCCAATAATTTCCTGATTGCGATCGAGGGTGTTCAAGATTAGTGGTGACATCGTCATCGTTCTCTTCGATAATCTCTGTTGGTTCCTGTTTGGTTGGCTGGCTTGTCTCCTGCGCAGACACATTTTCTTTCCAGTCAATGATATTGCAAAATTCATCATCGTCGACAATTTTTTTCTTCTCACGAGCATCCAATAAAGATTGCGTGAGTTTGCTTCGATTTTTCCTTGTCCCACCAGCATGTTCAGCTCCCCACTGTCGCGTGATAGGCCCAGACAGAGGATCTTTATCGGAATTGATATCGAGTAGAGATTTTTTTCTTTCATTATCAACCACGCCATCGCCAAAGGATACTGTTTTGCGTCTCGTCGCGACCGTCCCTGGTGTAAGCAGAATGCTTTTCGTGGGCGAAGCCATGGGTTGCGGAGCCTCTGCTGGCTTGGGGAATGTAGCTCGAGTTTCTATCGTAGAAGGTTTCGCGCATCTCTTAAGGTTGAGCTCGCTGGCGGCGCGATTATGGGCGGAGGTCAATGGTTTTATTGGGACGGTAAGATCTTCCTCGTCCTCTACAGGGCCAGGGGTGCCAAGAAGGGCACTTTTGAAGGCTCGAAAGGCAAAAACAGGGCCTGGAGTCTCTGGGGCCTCAGCTAGCTTGGACTCATCTTCAATGAACAAGTCAGTGGCTGAAAATGGTTGAAAAAAAATGCACAACCTGCAGGAGAATTATGTAAAGAGCTCACCTCCAAAGCCCGTGTACTGCCCGCGTCCCGAGCCACCTAACCACCCAAGCATGACTGCGAATTGTTTCGCCGTTGGGATTTCGAGTCAAGATTATTGGGACAGACTCGAGACGCACCGCATTGCGATCGTGCAATTATCTGGCGTTGATTGTTGTTGTTGTTGTTGTTGTTGTTCGAATGGCCTAGCAGCGCCTTTGTTACGTGGAGCTGGTTGGTTTGTTTACAGCGACGTCACTCGTGGAGCTTTCGCGCAGCTCACGTGACAGCGCTCCTGGACAGGGTTTTCGTGGGAAGGCGCGAGGCGTGTCGCGGGAGAGCACCTTCCTCAGAGAGTAGCTACTATCTGTCCTGAATAGGCAGCATTAATGGGGATGGACCTCAGTATGGCACTGACTCTGCAATTCCTTTCTTTGAGTTCCTTCCTCCCGACAATAATGTGATCATAATCATGCAAGTACAGTGTCTAGAGGTGCTACCTAGGTCCTGATGCCCAACATGGACCCCCTAACTAACAAACTGCACTACAGCGGATACTAGCGCCAAGATAGAAAGATAACTCTCGGAGAATTATTAATCCAGGGCCTTGCCCACCGCCTCTTCGAGCTTCGACATCTTGGGCTTCAGATGCGTGCCACCTTGGACAACACACTGCGGTAACACCCCATTCACCAAGGATTTCACCACTCGCTTTAATCATGTCCAGGTAGAGGCCTGCAGCTTAGGCTGCATTCCTCATTGCCAACTTCGATAAGGGGCAGTAGTCAACACAACCACCTCCTCATGCATCCAACTGTTGTTCTTGCTGTTAGTTGTTCACGATGCCTCACAAACACAAGAAAAGCAACGCCCAAAAGAATGGCTCCCTGAATGCTGAGAAGAGAACCTCGCCTAGCAGCTCGGTTTCGCCACCGGCCACTCCTGTTCCTACCACTAACTACAATGAAATCCATAAGAATGAGGCCGAAGCTCTGCGCTCAATCTATTCCACCGACTTTGAGGATGTAGAAGTCCGACGACCAGCCTGGCATGTAAGTGCGGTATATGCCTGCCTATGCGTACAAAAACACTGGACCGCCATGGTTATAATAACCCAAATACTTATGTTTCTGGAAACCTAGCAATCGTCCGTAATCAGTTTCAAGTTACACCTTAGGGCGTCATCCAATCCAGATGTCCGGCTTGAGCTGTTTGTTGAGCTTCCTACCACGTATCCAAAAACGGTCCCGATCCTAAAAGTGAAGGGGCTTGATGAGATCAGGCGTTCGGCCAAGTCGAAAATCCAAGATGTTATCAAAACGAAACCCAAAACCCTCCTAGGATCTGAAATGATCTATGAACTTGCAGTAACGATCCAAGATATCCTCGAAGATGCAGCTTTGGCGCAGGCAGAAGACAAGGATTTGCCAAGCTTGGAGGAAGAACGCATAGTTCAGGAGGCTGCAGCGCTTCAACTGGCAGAGCTACAAAAGCAGGAGGAGCTTCGACGGCAACAGGAAGTCACTGCAGAGGAAGAGAGAGCTTTGCAGGTCTTACTCGAGGACAAAATCAAACAAAGGCAACGTGCAAAGGAGCAAGTTAATCGACGAAAGAGCCGGACCATGTTTGATGACAGTGCAGCTGTAGAGCCCACCGAGGACTCGCCCGGTACCGTCGCATTTGATCCACGCGTCACAATGAATGATCTGGATGGACGTCCTTTCACATTCCGTTCGGTCTTTGGGAAAGCGCTTATTAGCCGTGCGCACAACAAGGAAACTTCCACCGTTCGACCGATTGTTCCTGTGAACGGAAAACGGGTTCAAATGCTTGTTCTGAAAGAGGTATTCGTTCGTGAAAAGGAGACCGCCTCTCCCGATATCCGTCAGCAGATAAGGTCAAGCGAAGAGAAACTTGAGATTCTTAGTCGGCTCAGGCATCCCAACCTTGTCGACTTCATGGGATTCAAGATATATCGCCCGCTTGACGCTGGCGATTCCTATGATAGTACCTGGCATATCTACGCCCTTTTCGAGTACGCAAATAAGGGATCTTTATCTGAACTACTAGACATTGTGGGAAGTGTAGCGGTGGACAATATAAGGGCATGGACGATTCAACTCCTCGATGCATTGGAGTATTACCACCGCAGTGGGGTAATACACGGCAACATTCATTGCGGCCGAGTCCTCTTGTTCAGGAATACTTCAGGCAACACAGTCGTTAAACTGCTTGGTAGCGTGGAGGAAATGCTTCCGATGCCCTCAAAAGCAAAGAGGAGTCTAGCTACGTCCAAGTCGCCGTTTTGGTTGCCACCAGAGCTGACTCAAGAAAATGCAAGCCCAACTATCAAAACAGATATATGGGACTTGGGGATAGTTTTCCTTCAGATGGGATTTGGAAAGGATGTCATGCAGCGCTACACGTCCGCGAATGCACTGATGGCCTCCATAGAGCTCTCTACCCCACTAGAGGACATGTTAAGAGAGATCTTCAGACCGGATCCCAAGAAGAGACCAACCGCGTTTCAAATCCAGCCTTTTGAGTTCTTCCGCGTTGATGTGCCTCTTACAGCTCCTTCTCCGTCAACTAGCAATTCTATGTCAATGGTAAGACGTCCCCGTCTTGACTCTCAGAGTGCCATGAGTTCGTTTTCTCGATATGGGCACGACTTCGATGAAGCTGGGCGGCTTGGAAAGGGAGGATTTGGCCAGGTAGTTAAGGCTCGGAACAAATTAGATGGGCGATTCTATGCCGTTAAGAAGATATCCCAAAATTCAACGTTCGCCTTGAAAGACACGCTGTCAGAGATAATGTTACTCTCCCGGCTCAATCACCCTTATGTTGTTCGATATTATACTGCTTGGCTCGAGGAAGATTATCACGCTGTGGACGAAGAGGCAATGTCGTCAACTGATGGAGAGCTCTCGCAGGATGGTGTTGAATTTGGATACAGTACCAGCGGCCTTGACTTCATCAGTTCCAAAGGTTACCCGAAAATCGAGTTTGGATACGACAGCGACGAGCCTATATCTGATTCGTACGGTCAGAGCGGTCAACGGGGCGAAAAGACCCAATCAGATAGCGCTGAGGATGACGTGACGCTTGAGCGTGTGGGATCGGGCTCTCAAACACAACAGCTGACAACCACACTCTACATCCAGATGGAGTACTGTGAGAAGCATGTACGCAACCCATGATTCTTTATAACTTTATCTTTTTTTTATCTAACATTAGTCGCCAGACGCTTCGAGATTTGATTATCAACGGCTTGCATGATGATGTCGATTTCTCCTGGAGGCTCTTTCGACAGGTTTTGGATGGGCTGAGTCATATCCACGGTCATGGCATCATCCACCGCGATCTAAAGCCTGATAATATTTTCATCGATATGGCCAACAATCCGCGTATCGGCGACTTCGGGTTGGCTACCAGTGGCCAGTTCACAACTGCGGTTCGCTCGTCAGCAGCAACAGATGTCGGTGGGAGCTATACTCGAAGTATCGGCACCACATATTATGTTGCCCCTGAAATGAAGTCGGTGGCTATCGGACAATACAACGAGAAAGTCGATGTACGTTTCTGCCAAACTTCTCCCCTCTTCCCAACCTTATATTTATCAGCTAACTTTGCTTCTTCAGATGTATTCCCTTGGTGTCATCTTTTTTGAGATGTGTCATCCTTCGAGAACGGCCATGGAGCGTGACCATACTTTGCAGCAAATTAGGCAAAAGTTCCATTCGCTTCCTGAGACGTTTGAGCAGCCAGAGAAGGCAGTCCAGGGGGAAATAATCAACAAACTGCTCAGTCATCGCCCGAGCGAGCGGCCTACAGCCGCAGAACTTCTCCAGAGCGGTAAAATCCCACTGCAGGTTGAAGAAGAGATGTTCAGAAAAGCTATCATGGGCCTTCTGTCAGATCCCAATTCGGCAGATTATAAGAAAATCTTGTCTGCTATTTTCTCACAGCCACTGGGGAAATTTGAAAACATTACATGGGACATGGATTCTCGCGGAACTCCGCCAGCTAGCGAAATGCTTCTGCAAGGTCTGGTAAAGGAGAAGCTGACGTCCATTTTCCGGAAGCATGGCGCAATCGAGGTAACAAGACAATCTCTCTTCCCTCGATCTGAGCATTATTCCGGTGGCGTGGTCCGCCTCTTAGATCCTTCTGGTAAACTGCTCCAGTTGCCATTTGATCTCACTCTTCCGAACGCCCGCAGTGTGTCACGACAGGATCCTTCTATTGAAAAAACGTTTTCTTTTGGACTCGTTTATCGCGAGTCTATTCATGGAGGAGAGCCGAGGGCCCACAGGGAAGTCGACTTCGATATCGTTTCCCACAACACTCTTGATCTATCGTTAAAAGAGGCTGAAGTCATCAAAGTTTTGGACGAGATCATTGACGAATTCCCGTCTTTGAAACCTGCGCAATTGTGCTTTCATATTAACCACTCCGACTTGTTGGATGTAATCATGTCATTTTGCCGGATTTCGCCAAAGCTACGACCACGCGTGAAAGAGGTTATCAGTAAGCTCAACATCGGGTCGTGGACAATGCAAAAGATTCGAAGCGAACTGCGATCTCCTACAATTGGCGTTGCTTCCACATCAATTGACGACCTATCTCGTTTTGATTTTAGAGGTTAGCCTTGCACACCTAGATTGACTGCGTGGTATTCGTTTTGCTGACTTTGAAACCAGATCCCCCCGAAAAAGCGCTGAAACGACTTCTAGTCATAATGGAAGGAACAGAGTATGCAGAGGCTCTGCCGCCGATTTTTGCTCGCATGAACGCTGTTATTTCCTACCTAAAAGACTTTCACGTCAAGAGAAAGGTTTACGTGAACCCGCTGAGCAGTCTGAACGAGAAGTTCTACAGAGGCAGCATCCTCTTCCAATGCGTTTTCGATACAAAAAGGCGAGATGTATTTGCAGCCGGGGGGAGATATGACAGCCTTATTCAAGAATTTAGCCCAAAGGCATTTTCGAGCCGTGGCCAGTGTCACGCTGTGGGCTTCAACCTTGGCTGGGAGAAACTGAACTCTTCCATGTTGAGCTACCTTAAAGGCTCTAGCAAAGCGTTTCTTAAGCATAAAGAAGAAGGTGAAGCTAGCGGTATCTGGCGTAAGCGACGCGTAAGTTCTCCTCTGCCCATATCCATTGACCTGTTCTAATAGTAAATAGTGCGATGTGTTGGTTGCAAGCTTTGACGCTACTATTCTTCGCACCAATGGTGTTAAGATTGTTCAAGAACTATGGGCGAATGATATCAGCGCTGAGCTGTCCGTCGATGCTTCCTCCCTAGAAGAGCTACTTACGAGATATAAGGATGACAATCATAGTTGGGTGGTCATTGCCAAGCCAGACAGCATGGAAAGGGGCCTTAAGGTTAAGTGCGTGATGCCCCGGGAGGATTATGATGTGAGACATTCGGAGCTTATTGGGTGGCTTCGCCATGAAATCCGGGCGCGCAACCAGCGCGAACATCTTGGGGAATCCGCAAAAGTTCCAAAGTTTACCAGCCAGGATCCTGGTGGTTTAACGAGGGAAAAGCAGCCCGACGTAAGAGTCTTGACTGCACAACACAAGAGCAAGAAAGCGAACAGACGCAATATCATTGAAGCTGGTAAGTTGGCGGCATCCTTTTGTCTTCATCGAGTTGGTTCAAGTCTCTAACCTCGCCATCAGCTTTATCACGATCTCGCGAATTGCTAGACAAAGCACTCGACGGCCCCATTGCAGCGATAGATACCACGGATGAGATTCTCGATGCGATTAGAGACACTCGCCTCTCGGACCCAGATAGCTGGCGCAACGTTATCCAAGGGGCGCCCTTGACCGAACGCAAATATTTGGGATATGTGAGTGAGATGCTGCACGACTTTGCGAACGAAGCACACGATGCTCAGGATGGAAAGGAGTTGTATACGAACGCTTTCATCTACAATTACCGCACTGGTAGTTGCATTTACTATGATCTTTCACGAGGTAATGATCGATGATTTAGATGATCATTTTCATCGGAGTTTGGGTTGGCGGTTTGATGCCTTTTTTCTTTTCTTTTTTACAACCTTCTACGTTTTACGAGTAAATACCATGTTCTGAAGCACATATTCATGACGTCTTTTTCATTGTTGATATTATTTTGAAAATGAGCAATCTGAAATCAGGGCAAACCAGACCCTTCCTTGCTCACAAGCATAAAACCGGTACTATTGTACATAAGGGGAATAAAATGAAAACCAAAGTAAAAAAGAAACTTCTAGTCACTGTCATCATCACTGTCGTAGGCGACTAGCGGACCTGCTTGCTTACTAGCCGGTACTTGGGTCGTCATGGTCACTCCACCACCGTACCCATTGAGTGCGGCCAGCGTTGAGCCTGATAATATGCCTCCACCATCGCCTTCGACTTGTTGTGCAGACACATATTGTGAATCCTCAATCAAGTACTGTTGCTCCGGAGCCCCAAGCTTCTTAACCTCCTCAGCCTCCTCAAGCTCTTTTGTACGCGCATACCAAACCTCATCCGGTGGCTCATAATTATCCAACCCAAACGAACCCTCAATCTTCTTCCTCTTCCTCGCCTCAGGATCCCTTCCCTCAAGCTCCGCGACAAATTCCGCCGGCAGGGCCCTCCTCACCGCCTCCGCAGCCTGCTCATCGATGCGCTGTGCCTCTCTCTTCTGCGCGAGCGGGTTCGGATCCACCGTCGCCCATCGCACGTTTAAAATCTCATTATGGTCCAAACTCTGATGTGCCATGGCCTCCTTTGCGAACTGCGAGTTCGCTTCATTGGTATACGTGACAAAGGCCACGCCGCGCGAGTTGAGCACACGAATCCGCTCGACCTGGCCCCATTCGGCAAAATGTCGCGCCACAATCTCCTCAATGTCATCTGTAACGTGTATCCTGCCGACATATAGGGTTCTATTCTGTCTCATAAAGGTCCCTACACCGCCCATGTCGTCTCTGTAGTCGCTGAACTTGTCGCGCCCAAAGCAATCCATGTTCGGATTGAAGAGGTCATGTATGGTCGGTAGACGGTGTAGATACTGGCACTCGTGGCCCTTGGGACACACGCCCCTCGCGAAAAATAGGCAAAAGTAGGAGCCCGGGACCTTATCGGCGGTTGTATAGCCGCTGTCCTTGGCGATGTTGCAGCGTGATGGTGCCGCGTGCTTCGATAGGTATTTGTCCTCCCGATCGCCACCGGACCATTTGTTATACCAGATGTTGTAGATTGTGCCGGTTTGAGGCGGCGGTTCGGATGTTATTGTCGAAGGGTCGACTTGGGGACGCGCTGGGCGGCGTTTGCGCCGGATTATTTTCTTCTTTTTCTTTTCTGGATCAGCGGCGTCGGAGGTCATGATGGAGTCTGAAGGTGGTGGTTGTTGGGTGGTAAGGGCGGTGTCGGGGGAAGGGGAGGTGTCATCTTGGGGATTCGAAGTTGACGGCGCCGTGGCCGGTTGTATGGATGTTGTTTCAACCATGGTTGTGTCTGGCTGGTTCTTGGTTGTTTTGCGGATGCGCAGCTCCTTCATAATGAGATTCTTGAAATGCTCTTGCGAGAGAGAGCGCGACCTGGGCAGAGAGCTTCAGGTCACGTGGTCTGGAGGAGGTTCGCTTATGTAATCCGAGTGGGAATTTATGGGGGGATGAAGCTTCCAATATCACGATCTTCAGTTCAAGTCACTCGATTACCAACGAGCATAACTGCTAGAGGTTCAATCTCGTGTATTAAATACTATTGATTTAGATCTTCTTTATTTTCGAGGAACTGAGCAGGAAAACGACGTCAAAATGGTCAACATCACGGAAAGGATCAAAGAGTGAGACAAGTCTCATGCATCCAACTGCTCAAGGGAACGTTTCTTTCAGGACACTAACCTAGGAATCCACTCTTTAGGATTGAGGATGAGATGCGCAAGACGCAGAGTAAGTGTTTTTTTTCTTCTCTATAATTTGAAGTTGCAACAAGCTTCTAATAGTTCTTATAGAGAATAAGGCGACGGGTTAGTAAGAAACTATACCTCAGTTAATATACACAGCCAGCGAATATTAATTCGGATTTTCAGAGTATCACCTTGGTCTACTCAAAGGGTACGATTATGCTTTCTAGCTGTTATTATACCCCCTGCTGTTTCGTTTCCCGATATTCGCATGTTTTGCTTTCTCTTTTTTCTTCTCTACCTGTTTCAAGGGGCGCTTTTAACAGATGGCGGGGATATGTTAAAACCCCCACCTCCAAAAAAGTGACCAAAGCATGGTTTTGCGATATGCGTGGTCCAGAACATCAATGGGCAGATTTTTGAGAAAGGGTTTCGCCAAGAGCTTGTTCCTTGGTCTTCTAGTCACTCTGCGTCGTCGACACTGACGTTACATTGTTCTTGATCCAGAAAACTCGCACGACTACGAGCTCAACTTCTAGAGCCAGCCCCTGGTGCCGGCTCAGGCGGCGGCTCAGGCTTCGACGTGAGCAAGAGCGGCGATGCACGTATCGCCCTCGTGGGCTTCCCCTCTGTCGGCAAGTCGACATTCTTGTCCAAAATCACAAAAACAAAAAGTGAAGTTGCCTCGTACTCTTTCACGACCCTGACTGCGATCCCGGGTGTCTTGGAGTATGGAGGTGCGGAAATTCAAGTCCTGGATTTGCCTGGTATCATTGAGGGTGCGGCGGAGGGTAAGGGAAGAGGAAGACAAGTTATTTCGGCTGCGAAGGTATGTTTCTTTTTTTTTCTCTCCTTTTTTCCCCGCTCCTACGTTATCTTGTAATTTTTTATGATCAAAAGTGCTATTACGCGTCTAACAAGAAAATAGACGAGTGATTTAATTATGATGCTGCTTGATGCTACTAAGCGTGCAGAGCAACGAGCGCTCCTGGAAGCTGAATTAGAGTCTGTTGGTATTCGGCTGAACCGCGAGGCACCGTAAGATCAACGAAAAGCAACTTTCCCTGCGAATGTTCAGACTAACTAAAAGGGTGGACTTCCCATAGAAATATTTACCTGAAGCCGAAGAAAGCGGGAGGCATGAAGATTACATTCCAAGCGCCGCCGAAAAACCTGGATGAGAGGATGATTTACCACATTCTGCGAGACTACAAGCTTTTAAACTGCGAAGTTTTGGTCCGCGATGAAAATGGTAAGGAATACTATTGGTGGAGTGGTGTTTCTACTATGAGGAAGCATAGGCTGACGGCTGTGCAAAGCGACGGTTGATGATTTGATCGATGTGATTATGAAGGATCACCGAAAATACATAAAATGGTAACGAAAGATTCCCCTCTCAGCCTTGCCATTTTTATTACTCGCGGCATGGATGCTTATATTAGATCCTCGTTAGTCTCTACGTCTACAACAAAATCGACAGCGTCAGTCTAGATTTTCTAGACAAGCTAGCTAGAGAGCCCAATACATGCGTGATGAGTTGCGAATTGGACCTGGGAATCGAAGATGTGATTGATCGAGCGTGGTACGAGCTGCAATTGATACGGATATACACCAAGCGGTAAGTCCACCATCCCTGACGACTCATTAACGCCGGGCGAAAAAGGACAAAAGACTAATTTCTATGAAACTACAGAAAGGGAGACGAGCCCGACTTTAGCGAGGCGTTGATTGTGAGAAACAACTCGACTATTGAAGACGTATGCGACCAGATCCATCGGACGCTGAAGGAAACGTTCAAGTATGCGTTGGTGTGGGGGGCTAGCGCACGACATGTGCCGCAGCGGGTGGGATTGGGCCATGTGGTTGCGGACGAAGACGTGGTGTCTATAGTTACGAAATAAGGGCCATTGAATGACTAGTGCATGCATAGGGGAACCTAGCGGCGCATTCAATGATGGACATGAGGATAACTGAATGAAATGATTATTATCGAATGCTGACTCTCATCATATTCTTCATCGTGACGTTCTGCTTCTTGATGGCTGGGGTGGAGTCATCCCGATTTGTCCAAGTAGGGCTGCAGATTAGGGCTATCTCCCCCGCCATCATGTGACTGGCCTCAATGGGCTCCGCAACTGCCAGCAATCACAAGCACACCACAATCACAGGTCATAATAAGGCAGCAGAAGAAGAGCAACAATGGGCAGCAACAAGAGAAATAATGTCTCCATGTCTTCGCTCTATGACTATTACGATGTAGTAGTAGCTGCTCCTGCTTCCTCCTTTCCATAACCGACCATCTTTATTTATATAGACACAACCTATGCCCACTTTCCCAGAAGATACTGTGTAGATAGATAGAAGCTTCTCGAAGCTTCGACGCTCCCGCGTGAGACAACTTTTCCACAGCCATCCTCTTTTTTGCCATGATGGGGGATGGCAGTCACGTCACTACCCGGCTTTGTCTTGCCGTAACTTTTCAACTTGTCACGAATCACTCTCCTTTCCCCCCATCTAGCCCTGAATTCTTATTATCAGCTTGTCTCCCCAACTATTAATACTCTTGTAAACCTCAACGAAAACCCTATTATTCTGGAGCAACTATGCAGTACAGTGTACTGCCACGAACAACGAAGTGATTCTTCCGCAAAATCCCAGCGAGCCAAACAACATCCCCGACATTCGAGCGTAACTCACACGACAGACCAGCCAGACGGACAGCCTTGCGGGCGTTTTTAGCTTCATTTCCTCTCACATAAAAAAACGGCCGACGTCATCTCCACGTCGATCATCCCAAAATCCCTGCATACCACAGCTAATTGCTGCCGATTGAGTCCACACGTCTCGAACAAAATATTTAATAACCTACATACAACCTATTTACCTCGCATATTATCAGCTACCCTAAAAAGCTAGTCCCTTGAGCCAAGATGGTCGCAGAAACGAAACTATACGATGCGTTGGGCATTCAGCCATCGGCTACACAAGATGAAATCAAAAAGGCTTACAGGTAAAATTAACAAACCCCCCTTCTTAGTAGATAAAGATAGTATTGAGTTTCACTGACATCAAATATAGGAAAGGAGCGCTGAAATACCATCCCGATAAAAACAAAGATAACCCCGCTGCGGTGGAGAAGTTTAAGGGTAAGTTAAAGCACCCATTTCGATCTATTTGGCCTATGAGAGTCAATGTTAGGTTGCATACAGAACCAGCTGACAACTTTTTTTTTTTTCTTTTTTTACCACAGAGGTCTCTCAAGCGTACGAAGTCCTCTCCGATCCCGAGAAACGAAAAGTATACGATCAATATGGTCTCGAATTTCTTCTCCGTGGCGGAACTGCAGAACCACCCCCCGATGTAGGCGGCCCAGGTGGCCCAGGCGGAATGCCCTTCGGTGCTGGTGGTATGCCCGGCGGCTTTGGAGGATTTGGCGGCATGCCTAGCGGCGGTGGTGGTGCCCGCACCTTCCATTTCTCGACGGGACCCGGAGGCAGAGGAGGATTCAGCTTTAGCAACCCGGAGGACATATTCTCGAATTTTGCAAAGTCAGGTGGGGCGGGAGGTGAGGACGATGATATATTCTCCATCCTAAGCGGTCTTGGAGGAGGTGGCGGCGGAGCATTCCGTGCGCAGGGAGGGGGAGGACCGCGATATAGAACTTCGACGGGCTCAAGGCGAGCGCCGACGCCAGAAGTTACGACGGTGGAGAAGCCGCTTATGCTTTCACTCGAAGACCTGTTCAATGGCGTGCATAAGAAGATGAAGATCAAGAGAAAGACGTTCGATGAGAGGACCGGGAAGAGAAGCGTGGAGGACAAGATATTGGAGTTTGACGTCAAGCGTGGCCTCAAGGCTGGGAGCAAGATTAAATTCGCCGGCGTGGGCGACCAGGAGGAAGGTGGAACGCAGGATCTTCATTTCATCATCACAGAGGTAAGCCTAGTCCAGTCCATCCGCTTGACTCGTACGAAAAAATCCATTGCTAACTTCCCCCTTAGAAAGAGCACCCCTATCTCAAACGCTCCGGCGACGACCTAATAACCAATCTCGAAATCCCTCTCAAAGAAGCCCTGACCGGCTGGAATCGAACCGTCACCACCATCGACGGTAGGCAACTACGCGTCTCTGGCGCAGGGCCCACGCAGCCCGGCTTCGAAGAAAAGTTCCCATCGCTGGGCATGCCGAAATCAAAGCAGCCCGGCGAGCGGGGTGACTATATCGTTCGTGTCAATGTGAAATTCCCGACCTCGTTGACTGCGGCGCAAAAGACGAAGTTAAAGGAGATCCTCTAATATTTTTTCCTTCTCCATTTCGGCGTCTCCTTACTATTCGTCTTGTTCTTTTTGTGCTGGGATTGGGAAAGTAAATGTGTTAATGTTGGGATGAAATTATGATTTTTTTTTGCATGTTTCGCACGTGAGGCGTTTTATATTCGTTTTGGTTCAATCATGATGGAGTCTTTTTCTTTTTTGCTTCTGGTGTTTACCTGTTTTTCACCTTGTTGGTAGAGATGCTCTTGCTGTTGGATGAACCCTGAGTGATAACAAGGAATTTTTGTTCTGCAAATTTCTCTCTTTCTCTCTTTCTTTTTTATCTCTCAATTTTTTTAAAATTCCTTGAATATGCAGTTAATAAATTATTTAACAATGTTCCCCTTCTTTCTTACAAAATTCAATAGATATCCATGCATTGGAGGCATCTCCTCTTATCAGATAGATAAGCCTATCTAACCCAATCCGGATAGCTTCATCCCATCATCAATAACGTCACCCAAACACAAACACCCTTTCTTGACAACAGCTTCCCCTTCACATATTGATTGACCAGCAATTGTCCTTCAACATCCTCCCTCCTTCCCCCAAAATGAGGCAAAGAATAACTTATATCCACGAGGCTGAAGGCGCCTTCAATCCCAACCAAGTCCCCGTCGGTGACGACTCTCTCTCCATCCAATCGCTCCAGGGATCCAAGGAGGCCCGAGTGACATTTGGCTTCAAGGAGCTTCCCCAGGAGGTAAGCAAGCCTCCCCCAGAAATGATATTTATCCCTAATTTATGACCAATTTATCCATATATACTCATGAATGACCCCTCGGCTTATATATATATAGCTCTGGCAAGTTCTCAAACAATGCCATGAATTGCATGTTCGCTGGGTGACTGAGCGACCGTACGATGCGGTGTCTCCGTTCTCGAGCAGAGTCTCGCCCGGTTTGCATGTCTTTTATACACCGGCTTCTCAGGACCAGCCAACGTATGTTGTCCTTTTTTTTATTAATATAAGCCACAATCTATACGCTTTTATGCTAAGTTGATTTTAGGTCCCAATTGTGCCCCTTGTTGCGCGAAGTGTTTTCAACCCAGCTCAAATGCACCGAGCCGGAAGTAAGTAAAATTTGATCACAAATCGCAGCGTCTCTTTGAAATTTTTGATACAGTTTCTAATCCTGTGCGTGTGCTTAAAACAGGAATCATTCATCAGCCCACCGATTCTATCCACGAGATTCGCGTCGACGTCGGCTCTGCAGTTCTACCAATCGCTTTCCTCGCTGGAGGAATTGGTCACGTATATTCAGCAGAAGATCTGTCCGCAAGGGCAGGAGGATAAGGATAATGCGTGTTATGAGCGGGCGGCTTCATTGCTCTCGGCAGATTCGTTAGATATCGACTACGACAATATATCACATGCGCTTACAATCTCGGCATACTGGTCGCAACCATCATCATCTGATGGAGCAGGCTGGAATGAAAAGATTAACAAGGATGAGAAGGGAGCGCATAAGGTTGAGGTGGGACTATTGGCGATTCAGGAAGCGATTGAGCCCGAAGAGATTTCCGTCGGTGGATTCTTGGCTGTTGTTGGTGAAGACAGTAAACTCAGTACGTTGGCTGCTTCCCCTTCCCTAGCTTTTTCACTTTCGCTCCCTACTAACAGCACAAAATAGAGCCGACACTCTTCTCCTTCCCTTCGCGCCATCATCCTCTCCCCTCCACCTCCATATACACAGTCAATTTCCAACAACCAACCGGCCTCCATCCCACCTTACAACTCTCAATCCCCCGCTCATCGCTCACCCCGCCGCCGGCACCCGCAGACTCGACTTGCGCCTTACACACTTACCTCACCCTTCCCTCCGCAATATTCGCCGATAAATACCAACTCTCCACCACGGACACCCTCTTCCTACAATCACACAACCTCATCGCCCTCCGTAGCATAGCTGGCGAAACCGATCTCGAAGCCCCCGACTGGGTGACAAAACGCTGGGGTTCGAATCTCCTCCTTGAACTCGCCACTCCGCCGGCGAAACCA
This sequence comes from Polytolypa hystricis UAMH7299, assembly GCA_002573605.1. Classification (NCBI taxonomy): domain Eukaryota; kingdom Fungi; phylum Ascomycota; class Eurotiomycetes; order Onygenales; genus Polytolypa; species Polytolypa hystricis. The sequence continues at coordinate 55,284 of PDNA01000149.1, read as the reverse complement.
TCTACATCCGATAATGATGATGGGGACTGGGAAATCACCATCCCGCTGCACCTGCGCTACCTGCACCCTTCCGCGTCAGGGTATAGGAATACATCGATCCCCTGGCCCATCGTCTTTTGGGCATGTACATCCGAAGAAGGCACGAAAATGGGCACAAACCCCTTTGACCGCGTGAATCTAGGTTGGGACGGGCTTTTTGGGCCGCGCACCATGTTTTATCAACTCCACCCGTCTCTTTCAGAAGAATCCACACTGGCCAAGGATACTACTGCACAGCTGAAGCTTGTAGAGCAGATTAAAGTCCCTGTCTTGGGCATTGAAGATGGTGATGGTGATAGAAGCCAGGCAAGAAATATCGAGGTAATAACGGTTATCGTCATTCTCGCGGGGTTTTTCTGGGTGTTGTGGAAATTGGGACGTGTGGTGAAGACGTCTGGGTTTGGAAGGAATAGGTCACCACTAGTAGCTGTGAGCAAAGACGAGGTGAAGGATAAGAAAGAATGAGAATGAGATTGAGATTGAAGCGAGCAAAAATTGGCTGAATGGTGAATGGGGGGGGAGGGTGCGTTTTTTAGAATTTGTTATGTGAAATGATATCCCGGGAATTATTTACTGTGCTTCTCTCTCATCAAGCCCTGACACAGTTATTTCTGATTGTGCATCTGTTGAATATCAATCTATCAATTTATCCAAGAGCTGGTTGCATTGTATGTCTAGCAGTTGAATATATATAAAAACTCTGCTCGCCTTCAAACCTCCCCCCTTATTATCACGATATATATAGATATAGACCACCCAGCTAACAGCTACTACACTCTATATATATCAAAGAAGTAAAAAAGGACATTATAAAAACCCACTTTCTCCCTGACCAACCTCTATAAATAAAATAATAAGAACAAGAGGAATATATATCCCAAAAAGAAAAATTCATATACAAAGAATTTTTATATTTTTTTGCTCTCTTCATTTCTGCACTTGACTTAAACTATGCAAAAGAAGCCAGGAAGGACCTAGTTCACTTAGAGTAAAGCCCAGACAAAAACTGTCCTCCTCCCTTCGAAATCCTGAAATACATCTTAGCAAGCCTAACACTGCATGGAAGCCCAAAAAACCAAAAAGTGTGCTATATCTCATGCAAGTCCCGATAACCAAAAAGAATGGAGCCGGACCAGGTGACATATGGGGGGAGGGGGAGGGGTTTCAGGGGGTGAACACACAAGAAAAGGAAGCCAAAAACTTCAGTGGGACCAGTCCTAGTCGTGGAAGCCAGATAGTAACTGGATGAAACTAGGAGTTCAAAGGGGGGGGGGCGGAGGAAGTGAGAAACAGTGGCGGGGTTGTGGGTCACAAAAAATAAAAGCCAGAAGGGGGAAAACTGCGTGTAACAGGGATAATCTGGCCAACAAATGGGTAAGATTCGTGTACGACAGGTCGCGATATAGAGATGCAAAACAAGAAAATTCCGCTGCCATAAGAAAAAACACATATCCCAGGGGCAGGCATAAACAAATATGAGCAGACAATATCAACAGAAAAAAAATGGGCCATTAAAATGTTCTGTAAAACCAAATTTCCCATCACAAAACACCCAGCATGAAAAAAGGCCACCAGGGAACTGGGTAAGCCAGGGAGGAAGAAAAAAACCCTTTCCTCCAGTTTTTATCATGAAACATAAAGGAAGTAACCAATTCAAACGCTCGTCTAGGGAAGGGACTGCACGTGTCATGTTCGCTTCAAAAGTTCGATTTATCGTCATCGGAAAGGTCGTGAGTAGCGGTTCCCATAAATGCCATCCATTCGTCATACCCAGAAAGTAGAAAAGCCGGGCAATATACCATTGGACTCCATAAAAACATTAAACAGTAAAAAAGGGGATCGATCAAGCCAAACGATGCCAAGGATTGGCCCTAAACGTTAAATAACAACAACATCGCCATCCGCATCTGCGGGGTCTGATGCCATGATATCTGTATATTTGCTCGCGGCGAGGAGGGCAGATTCATCTCCCAGGTCGATGGCACTGTCGTCATTGGTAGGGGTATTTTGTGCCATAATCAAGTTGGGATCTGGAATGCTATTGTTAGATTGCTTCGTCAGTGTAGGGCTGTTGAAGTTGCTGCTGCTCTGCAACTCTGTTGACGTAGCGCTGGGCTGTGAGTCTACACCAGTACTTGAAGCATTCTGCGATGGTGAGGTCTTATCGGTAGCGGTTCTGGAAGTCGGAGGCCGATCGAGACATAAATCCAGCAGTGAAGTCGCAGTCCATTTCATAAAGCCACCAATCTCAGCTTGCCAGAGCATCATCTCACCAAAGAACACCTTAGTCATCCACCACGCACTGAAACTTTGTGCACCTGCCAACGTAAGACGGTGAAGTATAGAGGTCCATACGGCATCGACTCTGTCGAAGACGCACGAAGCAGTGTGACGAGGGAACATCTCTGGGAATTTCAAAATAAACGCGATCCATCGGTCCGGGAAGTTTTCCGCGTCCTCAGCCATCGACGAATGATTAGAATTGTAAAGTCCGCCCTCGAGGGCATTCTCGTTCAGCGGGGAGAGCAAGCCCTTTACCTGCTCTTGTAGAATATTGAGGGCTCCGTTGATTGAGCACGAAGGAATGCCGGACTTTGTGACGATATCAACTGGATCGATAGAAGTAGCAAAGTCGCTCCACATCTTAGTTCGATAGTCGGGAACACAGAGCCAAGTTGCTGCTGCGTTGGCTGCTGCGTTCACATCAAGTAATCGCTTCAGCAGATGGCAGAATACCCTCACGGGAATGAGCCTGGCAGACACTACATGCTCAGGGTTTGATCTCATCGTATCGCCGATGTACGAAGCTAGATTCCTAGAAATCGACTTGAATGTGTTGATGACAGGATCCGGGACAACCTGAGTCGTCAATTGCGCCACGCACGAAATCATCTTTTGGTACATCATCCAGTCGCACTCCATTATCCAAGGGACGAGGTCTGCGTGCACCAGTAATTTGTGGACAGGGACAGTCAAGGTGCCTTGGAAAGAGGAGAAATGGCGCATCAAGTTCTTCTCCTTGCAGTATCGGAAGCTATCGATGACTGAGATGCAGTGAGAGCGGTAGAGGGCAACGAGGGCATCTGCGACATCGGGATCAGTGTTGGCGGGCGTATAATTATGGATATTGGGTAACTGAAGAGATTGATTGTCGATAGGAGTAGGTTCGTTTGGATTAGGAAAATGCAGCATCTGCTGCACCATTTGTCGTGTCCGCATGATGGAGCGATCCAAGAGTACAGAGGTGGTCGGAGAGGAGTGATCTGATTCTTTGCATGCACAGGACCCCAAGTGTAGAGACGAAGAAGACTGAGATTTTGGCGAAGACGATCTGGGGGGTGTAGTTGAATTTGTTGTACCAGTTATTTGGGGTGAGTCGCGGGAGCTGGTGTTGTAGGCTGGCGTTAGCATGCCAGGACAAACAAGGGGAAGGAAAACATGGTACCTTTGCTGCTGTATACTAGCGTGTCTCTCCTTTTCACAAGCACCATCTATCTCTTTCTCTCCCGCACCACTCGGACTAGTGGAGACTGGTGGTTCTATCTCCTTTATTGATAGGTCAACATAGTGGTATTTCGATTCGCCACGAACACCCAGACGCCGAGTCTGCACGTTTGGAAAGATTATTCGAACAAGTTTCCCGAAAGAAGCTGGGTTAAGAACCGAGACGCGCTCACTCCCACACTTTTCGGCATAGCAACAATAGACTTTGTCTCTTCGCACAGACCCAGTGTCCCTCTGGCAATTCTCTCTCAGCCTACAAGGCAGTCAGTTTCAGATCCTAGGCTTCTATCTTTGGGCGCATACGGACATACCATATCATTGCAAAAACCTGTTTAACTTTCTCTGATTTTCCTCCTGCGCCTTCATGCTTCTGAACTTCCGCAGCCATTTGATGCAAACTGTACCCATCATACTGACGAAGTAACCGACGTAACTCATTATCATTGGCAATTGTCGACGTTGCAGCTCTTCGTTTCCGAGGACCAGCTTCGGAACCATCATTATCTGCCAGCATATGCTCTGGAGCCTGATTCTCTATACCCTCATATGCTGATGCGTATTGCGCGTGGTGAAGCTCGTTCACGAGCGCATGGGAAGGCAGATCTGATGCCATCCCATGTATTGACAGGCCATGGTTCTGAAAGTCATGGGCTTGGAAGTCCATGTCAGCTCGGGGTCGGACTGAATTATGGTTTTCTTGAAGCGCAGGGTCGAGTATCGTACCAGAATTCGAATTGGCGAGCTGGTCGCCAAACCGGATGATCATTTCCTCAGGGTTCGAATGGAATAGATGTTGAACTTGTCCAGCCTCTGGATGCATATATGGTTGATATCCTTCCGGCACATGTTGCTCGGGCATATACTGAGTCGTGGTGGATTGGATACTTGCTGTTGACCCTCGAGATCTGGGCGGACGAGTTATTCTTGAAGCAGCTGTATTGGACCGTGACCGCGGTGGTTCTATCGTACTTTGACGGCTTCGTGATCGCTGGTGAGAAGTCTGGGGAGGTATCGTTGATGATTGTGAGGGTTCTCGAGCTGGGTAAGTTGTTAGCGCAAACGTGCCAGCTTGCAGCAGTAACATAGCACACGTAAAAATCAAACTTTATACCACAAAAGGCCCGTGTATACTCACAAATATCCGGAGGCATATTTGAATGGTTCATATCGGCATAAATGGCCGGGCAACGGAAGCCAGGTTATCGTGGTATCCAAAAGGGCGTGATTGTTTTGATCAGGCTATCCAAGAGGTTCTAGCCACCCAAACGGCGAAAAAGGACGGGCGATTCGAGGGGGAAAAAAAGCGGGCCAAAAGTGAAAAGGAATAATTAGGAGAACGTCATAAGCGCATACAATCAAATTACGGATGTGTCGTTATCGCTGTCGCCAAAATTGCAGCTCGTCGTGTGCGGTGGGTTCGTCCTTCACTGAGTAAACAAGACGTTGTTGATGGGGAAACGTCTCATTGTTTTTCCAAAAGGGCTGCTGAGTCACGGGACCCGTCAATGTTGTGGCAGGCAAAATGACGTAAGCCTAATTGGGAATGGCGGAACCAGCAAGGGGGCCTGCTGACTCAGCGTCACCCGACTGTTTCAGGCTCAAGATGACCATGTCACGTGCAGACACACAGCAGCCATCGCCAAAATTAGGGCTTGGAATTACGTCGGTCGCATCTCCCTGTTTGCCTGAAATAAACTCCCTTGTTCGGCCGTCTCCTTAACCTCGCTCGATCTCCAACCTCCGCCCTTAACTCCAACCCATCATCTATCGATTTCCCTTCCCACCAACCAACGTACGAAATCACTTTGAACGAATTGACGCTGCCCGCTCTTCTTATTTGGCATCTTTTGTTTTCGATATCTCCTGTGTAACTGTGTGCAAGCTCACCAGCAGAACACTCTCCAGCCAACATGTCGTTCCAAGACCGTGCCCAGCACCAGATTGCTCAGATTGATAAGGAGGTTTGTATTCCATGCCGCCCTCTCCTATTGCCTTTTATTGATGGACGCTCCTAATCCCATTGTTCCTGATTCATTCTGTGTGCCTGAGTGAGGCGTTTGCACACTCTTGTTTGTTGTTGTTTGTTGTCTTTCCCTGGTGCTATTGGGGCATATGTAGTCTGACAAATTGTTCTCCACAGCTCTCCAAGTACCCAGTCCTCAACAACCTCGAGAGACAGACCTCCGTCCCCAAAGTCTATGCTTTCCTCGGACTCGTTGGAATCTATTTCTTCCTAGTCTTTTTCAACATTGCCGGAGCCCTCCTCGTCAATCTTGCCGGGTTCATTATCCCAGGATACTACTCCCTTCAGGCCCTCTTCTCTGCGACAAAGGCCGATGACACTCAGGTAAGATTAACATTCGATATGTCTACTTAGCTGCTGATCATGCCTGCTGACGTTTTTGGAATTTCTATAGTGGTTGACCGTGAGTATCCCATGCCTGCCGATGACTGAAGAGTCATTCCGGAACTTATCACACACGTGCGCATATCACTGATCACATGAAACAGTACTGGGTTGTCTTTGCTTTCTTCTCAGTCCTTGAGACTGCCATTAGTGCTGCCTACTGGTTCCGTACGTCTCCTGATACTATCCTCACAATAGTCATGGTTGCTCGCTGACAATATGGACTTGTAGCATTCTACTATCTCTTCAAGCTCATCATTACCCTGTGGTTGGCTCTTCCCCAGACCAGGTAAGCACACCCGTCCCTGTGCGCCGCTTCAATGACCGTATCTGACATCCTGCCCAGTGGTGCCCAAATTGTCTTCAACTCCTTCATCCAGCCCGTTTTCTCTCGTTATTTCCAGGGTGGCTCCACTGCTTCCAACCTCCGGTCCCAGGCAGAGCAGGCCGCCAAGCCCCACTCGACCTAATCTCGAAAATATATGACTTCAGTTGGTAGGCGGTTGGGGAGGCATCGGAAACACCCCTACTAACATTGCTTGCTGCCTTCAATTCCATGGTTTGATGGGGATCTCCGGAGTGGCGCTGGTGCTCTGTTTGTGGTCGCGGACCTTAGGTGAGGGCGTCGGATTGACGATGGGCGCATATGGGGTGGATAGCTGGAGATATTGATATGGAGAGTGTAGGAAGGGGGTTTCCTTGCATGTGACGGGTATTTTTTATGGCTCGGGTTTTTTTATCGCACATGTTCCTGTTCTTCTTCCCGTGCATCTTAGTTTTTTCCTTTCAGTTCGAATATCACGTTATCCCCTCGGTTGAACATAACGATCCCCATGGATTGTTTTTTTTTCCTTTTCGAAGTCGCTGCACCCAATCGTCCGACGGTTCGAAAAGTGCTGATTGTATGATAACATGTCCAACTTGCGCTTCTGTTTGATCTTAGCGGGATATTGTTGAAAGATCCCCCGCGATTAGACCATACGTGCAAGGGAAGCGCGCGGCCACAACCATTCCCGACATGTCAATACAGACCGAGTCTGTTACCCCAATTGTCCATCTTGGGATTGAGAACTATTTGATATGGGAATGGATTCGCGTCGCTTGTTGTTATTGTGGGGATGTGGTCGTTGTCTCGGTTAACGATTGCTACGATTTTTAATGCCGCTTTTTGGAGCATCTTCTCCATTGCTTTGCGTACTTTCGCTCGATCTATAATGTGTATTAAGTTAGCAAATATCATAATAGCCCCTTGCCATAATAAATAGATGAATGTAACAGGTAACGGAGGTTGGGGTTTCCATTATATAAGTAAGACGCAGTGTGCGGGGTTCGGAGGCGGGAGGGAGCGACAAACCAGATTCCGTCCTTGGAGTGGCTATAGTCACATCCAGAGTCCAAATTTCCCAGCATATCTCATCCTCATTCTTCCCAGGAAATCCTCCAAACCACCTCTCCGCGTTTCTCCTTCTCTTCTCGAAAAATTGCACAGCAATCCGGCCTCTGACACCGCCGTTGGGAGAGTTTGCCGATGACGACAGATGTTGTCGCACGAGGGCGTTTACGCGCGAATCTATAAGAGTTTCGAGCTCGACATCTTCTATCGCGGGGAGAGTAAAATCGAGGACTTCTAGCGCGGTAGGCCGAATGCAAGGGAAGAATCGGTGGAAAAAGATGGTGTGTAGGATGCCTGCGATTGTCGAGATGTCAGCACATTTTGGGTCAAAGAGAAGCCACTCTTGAGTTTGCTGTTCTATCGCATTTCAAAAAAGAATTGACGAGAATAGCTTCCTTCCCATCGATGCCTTATTGGTACGGCTTACCTTTGACGATATCTCTCACATAAGTGGGGTCGGCAAACACCTCAAGAATGTATTCTGGGGGTTTGCGGGGATCCATTGGGGCCAGAGTTTGGGGAACCCAGCAATGTTGAAGTGCAACCAGCTGGGTCGCTGGAAGTAGTTGCGGAATAAAACCAAGTCACAGATTGTTATGAAAGCTGTCTGCTTCTCTCTCTTCCCTCTCTTCTCTCTCTTCTCTCGTCGGGAAGCTGGGGGGTTTGTAATCCTGGAGAGCGTTGGGGGGGAAAGGAGACAGATTTTCCTCCTCTTTACCCCTCCACTAGCCGCGAGCCTTTCAGCTTCTCCAGAGGGTCTGCCAGCCAAGACCCTTGTTTGGCTTGGTCATCGTTACTGGCCATTGGGCTACACAGCTGCGGCTAGCCTCGCAGAACGGCGTTCCAGGCCGTATTGTATGGTTCGGTAAGTAACGAGGAATACGAAATACGCGTTTCCCACTAGCCACATGCGATGATGCGATCATCTCTAGGCCTGTGGCTCAACAGCCGAGGGCCAATTCCAACCGACAAGACTGCCCGACCAGCTGAACGCGGAATCTATCATCGCGTGTCGCTTCTCCGCAAACCAGCTCCTTGTTGTTACTGTTCACTTGTTGTCTACCATATCACTCAGCTTCCTTTCCTGGGTATAGATATGCAGTAATATTTGTTTCTTATTTGGACTAGACTCAGTCTTAAACCATGATCGCTGCCACACGGCGCTGGGCTCGGCGTCATCGCAACGGCATCGCGATCGGTGTTGGTGTCATTGGAGCTGGATATCTGGCAGGCCAATATGTACTATCAAAGATTTCAGAGGCCAAGGATGGCATGATCAGCAGGAGAACGGCGCGGGAAAAGTAAGCTCTTCAACTCCCCTTTCGTTAACCCCCTCCGACAACTGCCTCGATTTCTTGAAGCACAGTGCTGATATAAAGGGGGTATTAACTAGCCTTCGTCGACGATTCGAGCAAAATCAGACCGACTGCACCTTTACTGTCCTAGCCTTGCTGCCCACGGCGACGGAGAATATCCTAGAAGCATTGCCAGTCGAGGATCTAACGAACGAGCTACAACGGAAGAAGGCAGAGAGGCTCTCAAGGCTTAGCTCTGCAGAGGCCACAGGGTCGGAAATAAGCTCCGTCACTGCAAGCGTGACAGACTTTGACGGGCGTAGTTTTACGAGCGCCCAAAACGAGGGCTATGTGCATGCGAGCCAGCTCGCGGATTCCACAGCGGAAGGCGTAAAGCCGAGGAGCAGGACACAGCTGTGGAATGAACTGAAGGTCAATTGTAGGTCTTCTGTTCATATGGTAGCGACCCTGCTAGTTGTACTAATCTAATACTATAATAGCATTGACGAGATCCTTTACGTTGCTATACACCCTTTCCCTCCTCACTCTCCTCACACGCATCCAACTCAACCTCCTGGGTAGACGGAACTATTTGTCAAGCGTAGTATCGCTTGCATCGCCCCCCGAGAACCCATCGACGATTAGCCTCGAGGACCATGACGATGATGGTCATGCATTTGGCAACGATTTCGAGACAAACCGTCGTTATCTGACATTCAGTTGGTGGTTATTGCATCGTGGGTGGAAGGACCTGATGGATAAAGTGAAGGAGGGGGTGGATGAAGTATTTGGACCTTTAAACCCAAGAGAAGATATAACCCAGCAGAGGCTGTCAGAATTGACTCTTGAAGTACGGAAAAGAGTTGAAGGGGCAACGGACGAGGATCGAAAGTGAGTAGCTCTCATGCATTATAACCAAAATGTTATACTTGGGAGACGGGGGACTAATTTTCTACAGGTCAACCAAATGGCTGCCGTACCTTCTTCCTCCAAAAGAGCAAGAGGACTTTGTCTTGAAGGAATCAGGTGTCTTATCCGCCTCAGAAACATCAGTCAAAAGCTCATCAACGCTCCGTCACCTCCTCGATGAAACATCAGATCTTATCGACTCCCCAACCTTCTCCCATATCCTCACACTCCTCAACAACGAAGCATTCTCAACCCTCATCGACAACAAGTGCGCTGCAGAGGCCTTCAAGCTCCCAGCCCCTTCTGGCTCCACGACGCAAACCCCAAGCCAACCACCTCAACAATCATTCTCCTCCACCGCGACCATTATCCCCGCCTCCGACCCCTCCCCTCCAAAAGCAAAACTCGCAACCGTTCTCGCCGTCGTCTCCCGGCAGGCGCATAATATCGGCAACGGCGCAGGACCGCAGAACGAGTACCTCGCCGCAATGGAACAAGGCGTTCGCGAGCTCGAAGCTTTCGCTGCAGTCGTGTATAGCAGCAACTTTGATCTGCGTATGTCCGCGCCAGGACCAGAGTCAAATGATACTCCCGTCGTGGACTCGTCCACAGTCGCGTTAGCGTCCTCGGCTTCACAAACTGCAGCAAGCAAAGGCGTAGATGAAACCGAAACTCCACCCGGCGGGGAGGCCAGCATTATCGACTTGGGAGACTCGTCAGTATCGATCGGGCCAGCAGCTCAGAAGGACAGCGGCGTAGGCGGCGACAATGACGCGTCGACTCCCAACTTCGAGCAGGCGTGGGGTAAAGCGGTGGAACATTCTTCTACTTGATAATGTCCCCTTTTTAATAATTTTTTTATTCCCCAACCCCCCCAATCTTTATGTACCATTTTCTTTTGCAATGAATTTATAAATGTTCACGTCACGTTCCTCTTAAATTTCAAGCTTTTATGGATTAGAAGGATATTTTTGGTGTCTAGGATTCTTTTTGTTCTGCATGGGAGGAATAAAAGCTCCCATGCAAAGAGGATGGGTGAAGCAACTTTTATGTGTAACCTCTGGTGTACTAATTCACAGAGCCCCAAGGGGGTGGTTGCATTATCGTATCTAGATAGATCTTGATTGACGCTGTTCAACCATGTGGCCTAGGTGAATATCCGATGCTGGGCGAAATCTGGATAGTCATCTTTTTTCTCCTTTCAATGTTACGCAAAGTGTTCAACAGATTCACACAATGATAGTTGTCCAAGATGCACTTGAAGGATGGATGAAATGGTAGAGACGCTGCGACCGGGGTCTATGGCGGGGAACGTCCTTGGGTGGGCTGATAAGCGCTAGCGGAGAAAAAGAAAACGCTCAGGCCCCGGGCGAATTACAAGCTTGTTGTTTCCATATCGGCGGGGACCGCGGGAAAATGCACATAAACAGTTCTGCCATTTTCTAACAAGAATGCCTCCATTATCTATATAATTGGGATCTGTTAAGGGTATGGGAATTAGAAGAAGACCCACGTGGAACTGGCATTTGGACAGGGTCAGACGTCACTGGCCAAGCTTTCGCGGACAGCTAAGAGTGCGGAGGGATGTTGGAGCTTGGTAGATGGCTGTGACTGTGGGCAGCTGCACCCGTCAGCGGGCATCGATAGGGATGTCGAGAGGGTCAGACGATCAAGAGATGCTCCACAGCTCCAAACATTTTGACCAGCTGAAACACACCACTCCAAGAATGGGGGATATATGCGGTCTGTCAATGTCTACCATCATCCATGAGCACTTGGTTGAAGTTAGGCCCCCGGATTGGGGGAGTTAGCGGGGGAGGGATGCTGCTGGGACCCACGGGAAGTCTCAGCCAAACTAACCCTGTCCAGTTAAGCGTGATCCCTCGACTGCCCCTGCGGTTCCCCATCGTTCCCCATGTGCTCCCTAACCGTTAACGTGCAGCTACTCAACAACACTAACCGCCGATGGCGTCAGTTCTTAGCGGTGGGATAGGAACCTTGGTACCTAGCCTCTAGGTAGCTTCCCAGCCCTGCACATGATACAAAAAGCAGCTCCCTCCTCTGTTCTGTTTCTCTCTTCTCCATCATCATCTTCTCTCTACCTTTTGGTCCCGTCTTGCCTTCAAATTTCCCCCTCACACCTCCGGGGGTCTTGCTCTAGCTTACTTCCACCCCGTCACCATGGCTTCGGCTCAGACGTCTGCTGCATCTGCAGCTCCCTCTGATGTTATACGAGCCACTCCTCAGGGGGGTATCTTCGATGGCTTGAACCCCACGGCATACGATCCGAAGACTCCCATCACCCTCTTCATCATCCAGGTATGCCCTCGTTCACCGGTGACGTAGAAGTAACCATCAGCAATTCTAACAGCTCAATCCTCCGTAGGCCGGTATTATCATCATCTTCTGTCGTCTCCTTCACTATCCCCTTTCCAAGATGCGGCAGCCCCGTGTGATCTCCGAAGTAATTGGCGGCATTCTGCTGGGTCCGTCTGTAATGGGGAGGATCCCGGGCTTCCAAGATGCCATTTTCCCAGAATCCTCGATACCCAATCTAAATCTAGTTGCGAATCTGGGATTGGTTCTCTACCTGTTCATGATCGGCGTCGAGACTAATCTGAAGACTATGATGAAGAATTGGAGGGTAGCGGTCAGTGTCTCAGCTGCAGGCATGATATTACCTTTTGCTCTCGGCTGCGCTGTAGCCTATGGCCTATACCATGAATTCAGGAATGAGCCAGGATTAGCTCCAATTGGTTTTGGGGTCTATATGCTCTTCATAGGTATCGCAATGGCTATCACAGTAAGCATAGTCTGTCGGGTTCGTGCTCACGAAAGACGGCGCTGACTTTGTCCTAGGCCTTTCCTGTCCTGTGTCGTATCCTGACCGAGCTGGAGCTCCTCAATACCCAAGTTGGTCTGATTGTGCTGTCTGCGGGCGTGGGGAATGATGTTGTTGGCTGGATTCTACTTGCTCTATGCGTCGCACTTGTTAACGCGAGTAGTGGGCTGACTGCTCTCTGGGTCCTGCTGACCTGCGTTGGCTTCACCCTCTTTTTGACGTACGCGGTCCGTCCGGTATTTTGGTGGTATCTGAAGCGCGCTGGCGCTCTTCATGACGGACCCAATCAAGGAGTGGTCGCGCTGACCTTGCTTTTGGCCCTGGCGGCGGCGTTCTTCACCCAAGTCATTGGAGTCCATGCTATCTTTGGCGCGTTCTTGGTTGGGCTAATCTGCCCTCACGAGGGAGGGTTCGCTATTAAGCTCACGGAGAAAATCGAGGATATCATCGGCGCCGTTTTCTTACCTTTGTATTTTGCGCTTTCTGGGCTTAATACCAATATTGGTCTTTTGGATAGCGGCATTACTTGGGGCTACGTGTTCGCAGTCATCTTCATTGCTTTTATTGCTAAAGTGGTGGGCGGCATGATGGCTTCGAGGTTTAGCGGCCTCGTTTGGAGGGAGAGCTGCACGATTGGAGTTTTGATGAGCTGCAAGGGGCTGGTAGAGCTCATCGTTCTGGTACCACCCACTCCGTGTCCTTTTTTCTTAAATATCTGTTGGTGAACTGACATGTTGCAGAATATTGGTCTTCAAGCCAAAATTTTAAGCCCTAGAACCTTTACCATATTCGTGGTGATGGCCCTTGCTACGACATTTGCTACTACGCCTCTCACCTTATGGCTCTACCCAGAATGGTATCGCACGAAGATGGAGAGATGGAGACGAGGCGAGATTGATTGGGAAGGAAACGTGCTCAATCCCGAGAGTGATCATATGGGTGGCTTGAGTATCTCACAACAGAAGGCTCGAGCCGGCTCTGTGCAGAGGTTATTGATATACTTGCGACTGGATAATCTACCCGGCCTCTTCACCTTTGTTTCACTGCTCGACCCCGGAGACCATGAAACTACTGCCCCGTCTAAAGTACACCACCTTCACGAGGGCGAGCAGGAAGCTCGCGACGTGAAGAAGAGTCGATCGGTCCGAGTCGATGGTATCCGACTCGTCGAACTTACGGATCGTCAATCTAGTGTCATGAAAGTTTCGGAAGTCCATGATTACAGCTTTACGGATCCAATTTTGAACACATTCAGGGCATTCACACAATTGAATAGCTTGACTGTCTCGGGAGCAGTTGTCATAGCTCCTGAACATGCATACGCTGAAACGATTGTCAAGAAGGCTGAGGATCTCTCCTCAGATTTTGTCCTTCTTCCATGGAGCGAAACAGGGGGCATGAGCGAACAGCAGATTCAACTGTTTGATGATAAGAAGGACAAGTTTTCCACTGGCATCCACACAGCATTCATGTCCAATGTCCTCAAGAACGCCAGATGCAATGTCGGTGTCTTCGTTAACAAAGGCTTTGGAGGCCCATCTTTAAGTCGGCCGGAGCCTGGCCATATCAGACGAACCGTTAGTGGTACCGCGTACCAGTCAAACGACCTAGTGATGGGTCCTGCTTTGGCTCAAAACCACCACATCTTCTTCCCCTATCTTGGCGGAAATGATGACCACGTTGCGCTTCGCCTTGTTCTTCAGCTGGCGAAGAATCCAAGCATAACGGCTACCATTGTCCATGTTCAGCTTAGCCATGATTTAAGCGAGGCTTCTTCGAGCACTTCGCCTCCTTCAAATGGTGGTCTTACTTCTATCCTATCCATGGATGCGAACGAGCAAGCCGCCGACGTTACCTTCTTTAATTCTATCCGTGACTCCCTACCCACCGAGCTCAGCACCCGCGTTGTCTACCAAACCGCCCAAGCTACACTCAACGACCTCGTGACGGCCGTTCTCCAGAACGCTAAACTCGACGTCGGCCGATCCAATGATAACACAGGCGACCTTGTCATTGTCGGGCGCAACAGCGTTTCCTCCGATGTTGCGAATTCAGGAAACGTGACCCCATCGAGTGAGATGGGAGTTGAAGCACGGAGGGCGCTGGGTGTTTTGGGAGAAGCCATGGTGGCCTCGGCACATGAGGTGCAGGCCAGCGTGCTTATTGTCCAGGCTGGCCAGGATGGGGAGTCGTGAATGTGCGACTTCCTCTGACATGTTATAAAATATCTTTATTTGGATTTGGATATAGGTGGTATCTGATAGAGTGGTTTTGAAATTTTGTCCGGGAGGCGCTTTTTCTGCTCGCTATCTATGTGGGGCCGATTTGCTCGTCGACGATGCGACGAGACGGCTTAATGATTGGATATAGCTATTCTTTTTATTAACATACAGACATATATTTATATGCATACATGGCTGTGGAATGATAATAATGGCATGACATAATTTTTCGCAACTTTGATATAGAACATTTATGATTTCCAACGTGTCTGCTGGTCAGCCAGAGGACTTGCATATTGGGGCTTGCATATGCATTAACCCCTGCGCAGTCACTTTTTACACTAAAACCTTTAGCCCTGGCAACAAAAATGTTAGAGAGACTGTGGGGAAAGAGTTAAAAAAGTTTTTTTTCTGATGTAACCTCCCTACTATTAGTTAACTTCTTACACCCCTTGGCAAGAACAGCTTCGCAGAAGGGCCGGGGTGGGAAATAATAGACTCTAAGGTTGGGATTTTGGCATTGGAATGACAAAGAGAGGAGAGAGAGAGTCAAGTCCAAGGAAAGGAAAAAGAAATAATTAGTTAAAACAAGGCTGGTGTAAAAAAAGGCTTGTCTGGAGTTAGGATGCTTTTGTGGCTGAACTTTATGTCTGCCACCTTGCATCCTTAATTTATATACAAGTAACCCCTTGTGTGAAAAGGTGATCTGAAATGATGGAAATAAACTGAAGTTATAAATTTAACATATATATGATCCAAAAAAAAAGAAGAAAAAAAAGGGAGAGAGGGAAAAGAAGGAAAGTAAATGGGGGGGTTTTTGGATTAGAGAAAAATGTGCTTGAACATAAGCATCCACTCAGGGAAAAATATTTGGAAATGCTCAGATCCAGGTATCAATATGATTCTTACTACCATTCATCAAAGTCATCTGAACGTTCTTTAGCCCAAGCCAACAGTCTATGCGCCGCGGCAGGGACTTCTTCGTCCTCGTCATCCCTTGCTTCATTGGCAATATCCAGGGCCCAATGAACAGCCCCCTGAGACGTAGAACTCTCAACAACGAAGCCATCCGCGCCATGCTCCAACAACATCTTCACAATCCTGTCATGCTTAGGACGGAATTCGTAGTACCTCCGGCCAAACACGCAGTGCAGCGGGGTTCCACTGGAGTTACTAGTTTGGTTCACGCTTAGTTGAGGGTATACGTTGAAGAGCTTCCTGAGCGTCTTGGCATCTCCAGCACGACAGAGATGGTGTGCGAGACCTTCCTTCTCGTAGTCGACGAGACTAAGGTCGATGTCCGGCTGGTCGAGTAGGAGCTGGACTGCTTCGTCGTCTTCTGCAGCTGCAGCTGCTAGGATTGCTGTTTGCGTGCGAGAGCCGCCTTGGAGGTTTATGTCGGCGCCCGCACTGAGGAGGATAGAAAGGGTTTCGGTTGAGAAGGAGTGGGCAGCTGCAGCTTGCAAAGCGGTGTGCCATTGTCCGCCGGTCTGGTTAACATCTGCGCCGCGGGAGATAAGCCAGGACACTGTATCTGTGCTGCCAACTGCTGCGGCATTGTATAATGGACTACCAAATAGTTCGCTGCGGTAGTTGATGTCAAAGCCCTTATTCTCTGGTAGGGTCAGCACCGTTGCCATCAGCGACGTATCCTCATGCAAAGCTAGCAGCGGGAGCAGCTCTGCATGGCCTATGTCACTGCTGCTTGTTGTCAACCCACCACATCCAAGTTGAGGATCTTCTTTAAGCTGGATTGAAGATGATGATTTCGGGAGGAGAAGGGGTGCCAAGTCAAAAAATGTCAAGTTGATCAAAGCTGCGGTTGCTACATAATCGACCAACTCCCGCATCGAAGGTACCTTTGTCTGGTCTCCTGTTCTAGAAAGTACATGGCTTAGAGCTTCCGTAGCTGCACAGATTTGCGCCAGCGCCCCTTCTTCCTTGGTGCGTCGCTGCTGGTGGTGGTGGTGAAGATAAATAAACGCCTTGGTTCTCAAGTACCAGGTCACTGATTCAAGAGTCCATTCAGAATCAATCAGATAGTTGGAATGATGGTCCAGCACAAAACTTCTAACAAAGCACCTAGAGACTATGTCGTCGATTGTATCTACAAAATTGATGTGAGTAATAACTTAGGCTATGGAGGGGAACAGCACATACGACACACAAGCCTCAATTGGACATATTCTGCGGCTCTGATTGATGAGCCAACATACGGCCTTGGAAGAGGGACGAGCTCGCTGATAACCAGTTCCAAGACTTCAAGAGGAAGGTCGAGCAAGTTCGAGGCTGCCATAACCGCAGTAGCAGCTTTCCGCTTCACATTTATTCTGCACTTTTGAAGGCCACCATGATTTCTCGTTGCTCAGTTCATGCACGCCCAGCGCGCTAATCGCGCAACTAGTCAGTCACGGGGAAAATGCTGTGTTGTCCTCAGCCACGTTTCTATGTGTTTAACGTTGATCAAACCAACCTTGGAATGTCTGAACACAATTTACACGTGTCTTCGCTGCTTATTAACAACGGGCGGGTCAGCGAAATGTTCTTTTGAGATGAGGGAAGGGCATCGATGTATCTCTCATCATCATTATCACCACCATGAAAGCATCAGCAGCAGATAAGTGTCGAGTCTACCTCGCATGTAGACCGGTATTTGCTGGTGAGAATGCGCAGATCCGGAAGCAGAAGTCAATACAGAATATTTTAAACAAGCACAAGGGGTCATTTCGTGCTCTGATTCGAGATCTAACTGCCGACAAGGTAGTCGCGATTCTTAAAATGCTTCTTGAGAAGCGAGTCTTCCAATCCGACGTAAAAGCGAAAATCGAGTTTCCCGAACTATTTACCTCTTCTCCAGCTAGAGAGATCGAGAGAGTTGCATCAGAAGATGATGCAGCCCGCTCAGCTGCAGAAGTGCTTGAAGAAATTGCGAAAGAAGACGAAAACGATGCCTACCTGGTCGGTAGTGAGCCACCTGCTGCTCCCCCTTCAATTGAAAATGGTCTAGGTAAAACGATCACACAGAACTTGCGTATGTACATACAAGCTGACGACTTTTGCAGAGGATCATCAGACGAAGTCGATACTGCCAATCCCCCCTTTGTATCCATCATATTTCACGTATCGTGCTCAGCATTCTATGCTATACACCGTTCAGCGTGTTCTCGAGGAGTGCTGCTTCTATTTTACTGAGCGGTGGATGCCTTCCATCCTCGAGGAACAAGGCTAGGATTGCCCGGAAGCGGTAGAATTGACAAAGTAGACAAAACTGCTAGCCAAGCGATCCCCACAGTTCCCTTCTGGAGCTTTTACCCTGAGTGGCACGGCACTGAAGGAGGTTCTCTTCGCAACAAATAACCTTCGGCATACCGCAGTTCATCGCCTTCGAACGACGTCGCGAGGAATTGATACCCTGATAATCGTCGCCATGCGGTTGACGGATACATTACAGGATTTTTTTACGTACTGCTCAATTGGATGATCTCCATGATGAGCTTCAAAACCAAATCAGGGCAATGGAAGTAAACAAGAATGCCTTAGAACAGACTTTGCAAGACCGGCTTGAAGAAATAAAGCGCCAACGCGAGGAACTTGACCGGCAGGAAAATCAGCTTCTAGCTCAGGTTGTTCGGGATGATCGAGAGAACCAGGACCTTGTTGGGCTATTGCTAGAGGAGTCGGTGCAAAGAATCTTCATCGGTGACAATACCGTAGGGCAGAAATCTCAAGGTGCGGAACTCAAAAACGATGACGAAGAGAATGACGGTTTTATGGCCAGCGAGGACGATGAAATCAATGGAGTATCAACGACGCATGACGAAGAGGTGCCCAAAGGAGCAAATGAGGTGTCAAATTAAAATATCCAATGGCGATGGAACTACACATCCCCATGGGGGCATTGGTTGGCAACAATTTGCATAATGACTTGCTTAGGTTTGCGGATATTTGCGTCCTTTCTATACAGTCTCCTCTGACTGTATATCGGCTGCGTGAAGGAAAATAAACGGTTCCATAGAGAGAAGGAGCACCTCCAACTCGGCAATATTGGAATAAACACGATTAGCCTTGAGTTGCATCTTTGTAAAATTCCCTCTGGTTCTGCTGTCTCTCCTGAGGAACGTTGTGAGTCGTGACTACATGAGAAATAATGCGCTCCTTGCTGTTCTTAGCGGAGGATAGTATTTTGGGATATATCTCAATAACTATAATAATAAATAATATTGAATAACCTGTTATATAAAATTCCTGCATGTATTATTTTATACAGCTTTTATTTTCCAACCTTTTCGGTCAAATTTCAAGACTATGCATTCTCTAAAACTCTTAAGATTATATGTAGGTGTCGTAATTATTCTTCCTCCTGGCCCAACGTCCACGACTTCGACGTTGACCTGTCATCCAAACCACTTTTTGTCACAATCTAATTATTACTAATAGCGCGCCAGCAAAAGCGCTTAAGTATTAGAAGTATTGTCGGCATAAACGGAGGCCGATTGTATCGCCGAACATTTGCCTATACTCTTGGCACTAGGTACACAAATCTTCCCTCATCCATTTTACTAGCATTTCCTTGCTTCAATACTAATAGACACATGTACTCGATTGATATCAATATGATCCCTGTTCATTCGTTTTATCCTGGGCGACTTTTGGTTCTTAGTTGCGTGCTATATCAGACCCACCAAGCAAGAAGAAGCTCCAGACCTTTTCTTCCCCAGGTGTGGCTCCACCTCCATAGTATAAGTTTAAGACAGCATAGCAGCTTTATGATATCGGGATTAACAAGCTCTTCTTCATCGTACGTCCCTTTTTTTTCTTCTTCTTCTTTCTTTTCAGCTCTCAATTCCACCTCTCCGGCGTCCGCTCACCAATCACCCTCTGCCAAACCCATGGATTAGTCCAGCTTATATACCCTGCAGTGCTGATCGATGGCCGGGCCATGCTCCACCGAGATGCTACCACACACCGTTCTCCCTCCTCTAGACTCCTGGTGAGTAGTCCCACACCGCAAGTGCAGCTATTACGAATAATGAACGGGGTCCCGTCTGCGGGCAGTGCGGGGTGGCGTAGGGTCGCACAGAGACCGATGTTACGACGTAGCAGTGAGTGAGGCCGGCAAGGGAAGGAGCTCAGCCGATCCCCGCAAGCCCGTTACTGCTCTTGATCGGCCGTCACTCTGTTGACTCCGAGAGCTTATATATTTTACTGTTCGCCTTCCTGGAAAGATTTTGCTGCGACGTCTCACTTTTTCTCCTTTTCTCCTTTTTTCCTATTTTGTTATATTTTTTTATTCTCTGGTTTATAGAGACACGGTCTTCAGTGTGGAACGGGGAAGGAAGGGTACATAATATACTCTACCTAGTGACGCAATCATGGGAAGTATAACAGGTGAGAGGACTCCCGCAGCGCACACCTACTGCTCAACAAGTTCAATTGACTAATATATATACCACGGACCCAAATTGCAGAGAAACCAAAGGACATGGACTCCAGTGATCAGGATGTGGGTGCTACGACTGGTGCCGTCCTCGCCACCACCACCGAGCGCAAATTGATGGCCAAGATCGACTGGCACATTCTTCCTGTGCTCTGTGTGCTTTATCTGCTTGCCTTCTTGGACCGGTCGGTTTCTTTTATACATCCCCAGTCGCCGCGCATGCGAATTGCTGGATACATACAGCAAAAGTAATATATTGCTGACGTTTTTCTTTTGTTAACACACGTATAGGGTGAATATCAGTAATGCCGCAGTCTTTGGCCTGCAGGAGGATCTCGGAATCGAGTCGGGAACGAAATATAATACCGCGCTGACCATCTTTTTCGTTCCGTATATTATCTTCGAGGTAAATCATTGGAACAAACGTACCTGCGGATGTGTATCATGGGCGCGGAATAAAACCCCATTGCTAATAATTTGGAATACTTTTCTTTTAGATCCCGTCAAATATCCTGCTTAAGAAACTAAAACCTCATGTTTGGTGTATGCTTACTTGCAATGTTCTTTTTTCTAGTCATTTTTAACGTAGTCTGACCCCCCGATTCCAGTGACGCTATGCATGTTTCTATTTGGACTTGTTACTATGGCGCAAGGCTTCGTGCAGAACTACGCAGGCCTTCTTGTGACGCGCTTCCTCCTCGGATTGTTCGAGACTGGCATGTTCCCTGGATGTAAGTAGTTGAGCTTTCGACCCCTCGACCCCCCAATGCAGCATATGACATCAGCTAAACAAATATAACCTTTCTATCCAGGCTTCTATCTCATGGGAATGTGGTACGAACGCACCGAAGCCCAAAAGCGCTTCAGCTTCTTCTTCAGCTCGACAACTCTAGCCGGAGCCTTTGGCGGTCTGCTCGCCAGCGCAATTGGCAAAATGGAAGGCGTGTCTGGCTATCTGGGGTGGCGTTGGATCTTCATCCTCGAAGGCTTGCTCACTTGCGTCGTCTCCTTTGCGGGGTTCTTCGTCATCCCAGATTTTCCGGAGGATGTGAAGTGGTTGAATGAGGAGGAGCGCACGTTTATTAGGGCGAAACTCGCGAAGGATGTGGGCGCCGCGGGTCATGAGGATTCAATGAGCTGGAGGGATGTGCTTGATGTACTTAAGGATTGTATGTTTTGTTTTGGGCAAATGATGATGACACACTTGATTGGAAAAGGAGGATCCGCTAACGCCTGGTATAGACAAGGTCCTCGTTGGCGGGCTCATGTATTTCGGCATGATCGTTCCCGCATATGGTACGGGGTCCCTGAAAGGATGGGTAAATAGTAGATGAGAAAACTACTGACACAGGCAACAGGATATGCATACTTCGCTCCCACAATCATAAAGTCCTACGGATACAGCCGTACGCAGCCCCCCCACCCCCCCACCCCCAACTTCCTGACCCCTGACAAAAATACAAACTAACCCACACGTCATTTTCATCCAGCAATAACCACACAACTATACTCCATCCCGCCCTGGGCCGCCGCCTTCGTTTTCTCTATGATAATCGCCTACTTCTCCGACCGCTTCAAGCAACGCTTCATCTTCTGTCTGTTCCCGATCTGCATCGCTATAGCGGGCTTCGCGATCCTGCTTAACGTGCACGGCATCGAGAGGCGGAATATCCAATACGGCGCGCTGTTTTTGGTCACGATGGGCGCGTACAGTGCTATGCCGGTCATTGTGTGCTGGTTTGCGATGAATTTGAGTAGCCATAAGCGTAGGTCTGTGGGGACCGCGTGGCAGGTTGGTTTTGGAAATAGTATGTTTTCCCTTCCATTCCCATCCCACCCACCCCGCACTTTACATCCTTCGTTTTATAAGTTTTGGAGATAAAAAAGAAAGCAACTAATAACTTCCCCCCTACTCGTAAAATAGTCGGTGGTATCATCGCGACATACTCCTTCCTCTCCAAAGACGCACCGGAATACAAGCCCGGCTACACCATTTGTATTGCATTCATCTCGCTCTCTGCCGCCGCGTGTATCGGATACTTGCTCATTATCATGTCGCGGAACCGGACGCGCAGTAAACACGCTGCTGCTGCTGGGGCGGCGGATGGTGAAGTGGGTGCTGCGAATGAGAATGAGAGTAAAGTGGAGTTATTGGGCGATTTGAATTCTGAGTATAGGTA
The DNA here is from genome assembly GCA_002573605.1 of Polytolypa hystricis UAMH7299. Classification (NCBI taxonomy): domain Eukaryota; kingdom Fungi; phylum Ascomycota; class Eurotiomycetes; order Onygenales; genus Polytolypa; species Polytolypa hystricis. Next base: position 33,056 of record PDNA01000149.1, on the reverse strand, counting down.
TCAGTATTGATTGATTGATTGTTACGTGGAATCGCTAGGGGGAGAAGGTGAGATAGTGGTCAGTAGAAGGCTAGGAGACATAGATTAGATAATAAAAGATATTATATATAGAGAGAGGGAGAGCATTTGCAGAATTTTATGTCATTTCATCATTAAATGAATCATACAAAAAAGAAGAGGGAAAGCAAAAACAAGAAAAGGTAAAAAAGGAAGTCATAACATTGTCAGCCCCCCACCCCCGTCACCGTGAAAAAATTGAGTAACTAGGGAGGTAGGGTAGATAGGGCAGGACTGGAAAAGTAAAAGGAGAAAAAAAGACCGAGGACTCATTCATAATTTCCGTAATAGGTCATCATAGCCATGAGGGCTTTTCTACATAACAAATAGAGAAAGAGAAAAAGAAAGATAAAAAAGGGGTGGAGGAAGGTTGAAAAAAAGAAACCCCCCCGCGTCGCGTGCGTGACGCTGAAAAAAAAAGCGTATCCGTAGCATACAGCATGCAAAAGAAATAGATAAAAGACAAAAAAAGAAGAAGAAAGGTATTCATTCCTTCAAATAAAAGAAAGAAAGAAAAGAAAACCACCCCCGGGTCGACCAAAGCAAAGGATTAAAAAACATCAACTACCTCAGCTCGATCGAAGGGAAAAATCTAGGTCCCGCAAAGCCGTGCGCTACAACACTTTGAATATCGATGTTTGGCCCACCGTAGCGACTCCATAGTCTGATAAGAATGAAGCGTCCGGATCTAAGTGAAAGGAAATGAAATGAAACGTTAGTTCATAATGTTTGCCAGGTCGGCTGGATACGAAAATTGAGAAAAAGAACAATTGTTGGAGTTTTACTTTTCTTTTCGATTTGGGAACTTACACAGGCGGATCAAACTTTATGCTAACCATATTTTTCTTCTGGTCTGCAAAGGAGAACTGTGCATGGGGTGCCAACGCTTCCACGTGCTGCTGAGAGGATGGTGCATGTCCAAACATCGACGACGGCTCGACAGTGGCAGCAGCTGGGCCCTGACGCCTGCCTCTTTCTCTTTCCTCAGTACTATTCATCGCCTCTCTTAACCGTCGACGCATCATGAGTCGCCTGCGGATAAGTGCAGTCTGAGTTTCCCCGGCATAATCGTCGCTATCAGTTTCTAGAAACTCCGCCTCTGCATGGCCACCGCGGGACGTATCTTCGCTTTCAGACGAGGAGGATGAGTCAGCTGCTGCTACGTCTTCCTCTGCGGACTGGTCGTCTTCTGATTTGTCGTCGAAGCTGGTTGTTACACGGAAATCGGACGCGGATGGGCCAGCCGTGGTGGTCGTGGAGGGAGGAACAGCAGTCAGGTCGTTGTCCGAGTCTGACCATGGATCCGGAGAAGGTGCTGATGTTCGTTCCAGAGACTGTAAGGGGGGCCGGGTTAGGTAGGGATATCGCTGGGAGATGTAGCCTCGAGCGTGTGGTCGGCGCTCGCGCGAGCCTCGTTCGCGTATTGGCCGATATTTACACGCTCGCGCCAATAAATCATCAGAAGTCATGGAGACAAAGATCATTCCCTTTTGAAGACTAGATGACGAATAGGACAATCCACTTAGTATAAATCTATCCCTCGAGGAGGTGGGGGGTCAACTTACGGGGAGTCATAGCCTGACTTGGGAGCCTTTATGACTATTTTCTTCAAACAGAATGGAGCTTCTCCCTGGTGCCGCAGAAGAATATTACATCGGTCACTCTTCGTACAATACACCGACGAGTCGTTGAGCAGAATATTCTCGGCCATCGAGTTCTCCCCGTGAGTTTCATAAGTCCCCCCATCACAGCTCACAATCTCCATCTCCAGAGGGCCTGGAACAACTTGGCCGTAATGACCATAACTGAAGCCCCGTATACCTTCCCGCATATCATCCGAGTCTAGCTTGCGTCGTTTTGGCCGCCATCGCCCACCCCGATCCTCTATAGAATTACCCTGCGCGGTGAGGCTGGGAGTAGCGATAGGTGGTAATGGCTCGTCTAAGAGAGAACTCGCGTTGTTTAGATGGGCAGCAGCTTGTCGTAGATGCGATATATTATGCTGTCTCGCATTTGCCCTTGCAACCTCGTCCCCGATATCCATCAGACCGGGTCTTCTTGGTGGGAACGCAGGAGTCGAACTGTCGTCATTCCTCGAATTTTGATCAGCGTCCGCAATAGCCCGCATGGCCGGTAGTAATATGCCTTCTGACCGCCTCGCCCTCTCCCTCTCCAGCTCAAGACGCCGCTCTCGTTCCCGGTCGTTAAGAATCGTGTATCTCCGACGAGCAGCTCGTCTCGCTGTGGCGCCCGGATCCAGTCCCAGTAGCTCTCGCTCAAGACGTTCTATCAAACGGCCATGATTCTGTATATGTTGCGCTATGTCCTGGTTTCGAGACATTTGAAAGGCAAGGATGGTATCTGGGAGGTACTAGTTGTGGGGTCAAGGAATGGTGTTTGGCAATCTGGAACAATGGTATAAGTTAGCAGAGTGAGAAGTATGATTAATGGGCTTCTGAGGGATGATTTTGGTGGCTAGTCTATGCCAGTACGTCGCAGAAGAAGAAGGGAAAAGAATATCACACCCGCGCAGGCTGTCTGTGCGAGCTGTTGTGTGACCAAGCAGTGGTCGAGCGGCAAACACATACCATCAGCGGGGGTAAGTCAGTATTGGAGTTCTCCGAGACCAAGAGGCAGCAAAGGTACGCGGGTTATCGGCTTTCTCAGTTATCAGCAAAGTATGCCAGGGTGCTATGGGTTCGTCAAACGATTAGTTCCGTAAGCCCCACAGCGTCATGGAGCAGTGATCGTGTCAATGTAAATTCGGAGATGCAGTCGGTGATGGGAAGTTTAGCACTTACTTGCATGCCTGTTGTTCTCGCCGGGTTACCTAAGCGGAACTTCCCCACGTGATGCGGGAACTGCTCTGGATTTGAGCCTCACGTATCATGGAAATCAGTACAAGTTGATTCACCTTACAGTGTATATATACTGCAAACACTGATATTTCGGTATAAAATTCTATAGATCGATGTGCCCTGCATTCAGCTCCTCTACTCCAGGGGTGGAAGGGATTTTGGATAGGAGACTATTGTTCTAAATGTCTTCCTGCGGTATCCCACAACTCGCTTTTTCTACAAGAGCCGTCAGTTGGTTCAATGAAGACTCACCTACTTTTGCGATATGCACGTAGTATCCCGATAACCCCGATTGTCTATGTCAGCCTTGTTAGTTTTAGGATAATTACTTCAGGCCGAGAGTATGGGCCTTCAAGAAAGCAGGCCTCTGCTCGATTCAATGTATTTGGAGAAAGAAAGAGGTCACATGATAGGAGCACCCACAGTTTTTAAGTTTATCAAAGTGGGTCTGACAGCGCACAGACCATCCGCGGTTAGTGGTTCACGTGATTGACATCTTACCTAATGGCTGCATCCCCTTGGACTTTCAAGCTTCCATTTACATCGCAAGACGACATAAAAAACAACAACATAACACAACACAGAAACATACGCTAATGAATGAATATTTTAAGGTCACCATCGGGATATATTCATTCTAACTTACTTTAAACTTACCTTACCACCTATGTCCTGATTTCCCTGCAATACTCCTTTCCTAGCGCCTAATCTAGGATCTCCAAGCGCGACAAACGCCTTGTACTTTGCGTGAAAACAGGCAGTTTGAGGAGTTACGGGCTGCAATTGGCTCCTATCTTGTTGTCAGCTCCCTTTGCGCCGATCGCTATAGCACTCTACCTCTTTAAAAAAAACTATCTTAAAATCAGCCGCAAAATGGAGAATCCGGACAACACAATCAGCGCCGGTGAGCCCCCAAAAGACCTATACACACTCTCAATATCACACTGACGCAGTCAATCCAGATGAGATCGCTCTTTATGATCGCCAGATCCGTCTGTGGGGCGTAAAAGCACAAGAGAAGTCCGCATACTTGTTCTCTCTTTTTACTTTTTTGCGGGTCAAATCCCGCCCGCCCCTGGATAAAAAACATGCTAATGGAAATGTACACCTCCAGGATCCGGACCGCAAATATTCTCCTAGTTACTTTAAAAGCTCTGGGAAACGAAATTGCCAAGAACCTGGTCCTGGCGGGGATTGGGTCACTCACAATAATCGATCATGCACTTGTCTCGGACGAGGATCTTGGTGCCCAGTTCTTCATTTCTACTGAACATATCGGTAACAACGTGTGTCATGCTACTAATTTTCTTTCTGCATCTCGCCCCCGGCTTTTATCATAATTAATGATGCTGACTATTTGCTTCTAGCGCGCCGAAGCAGCCGCTCCGCAAATCCAGCAGATGAATCCACGCGTGAAACTGCACGTCGACACCTCAGACGTCTCCTCAATGCAACCTGAATTCTTCATAGACTTCGATGTCATCATCTGCACCGATCTCCCTTTCACAATGTTCGCCACAATCAACGCTGCATGCCGCTTAGCCAACAAGCCATGCTACGCTGCGGGCACATACGGGTTTTATGGCTACATTTTCTCCGATCTCATCACCCACGACTTTGTCATCGAGCGCGAAAAATCCAATATCTCCGTCCATTCCCAGACAAAAGAGACTCCCACGCGAACCATCATCAGCGTCGCCACAAAGAAAGAAAATGGCAAAGCGGTTGAAATGGTGACAAAGCGCGAAACATATAGCCCGTTCTTACTCGCAAATACCTCCCCCTTGCCGGAAGAATTCACTCGAGTCCCCCGGAAGCGAAGACAAGTTAGCCCCCTCCTAACCTGCCTACGGGCCCTATGGGAGTTCCAGAGAGAGCACGGACATTATCCTACTTTCTCGCGAGCAGACTTGGAGACGTTCACACGAATAGCCAACGAGCGGCATTTGGAACTCAAACTCGACCCATCAACCCTTACCTCGGAATTCCTGCGTAGCTTTCTCCAGAATTTGGGTAGCGAACTAAGTCCCGTTGCAGCATTTTTAGGGGGTAACCTAGCTCAGGATGTGATTAATGTGTTGAGTGGGAGAGAGCAGCCGTTGCAGAATTTCCTGCTGTTTGATGGCGAGAAGAGCGTTTCGCCGATTTACTCGCTACACCCTTTCTTTTCTACGGAGAATGGGTCTTAAGATGGCTAGCGTTGAGGATGATTTTGGGAATGCAAGAATGAGGAAAATGACGTTCGAGTTGGCTGGATGTGGAAGAAGAGAGCGGGATGTCGTACCGGCTGAAACTTTTGTAGCTGAAAGAAATGCTTTGTTTTCCTGCTGGCGTTCCCTACTGTGTGCAATTGAGGGGTTTCTTAGTTCGTAGGATTTTGAGCGAAGGAAGGAAATGATGGCAAAGTAAAAAGCATATAGTCACACAGCAGGCAGACTCATGGTTCCATTTCCTTTGTCACTACTTGATTAACCATTACTAGATAGACTACTCTATCCACCCCAAGCCGTCCAACCTCTGTCGTCGTTCCCGAAAAAAATCTCCCCGCAAAAGTCTCCTGGGGATGCGTTTGGCTGTGGGTATCCTGTGGTGTGAATACAAATACATAAATAAAACCCGAACTCTCTGAAAACATGCCGCAAAATAGGGGTGTGTGTGCTGACGGCAAAACATAAATGTTCTTAAAAGTAATAAAGAAACTGAGGAAAAGCAAGCAAACAATAAGTAGTTACAAGAAGAAAAGAGAATGCCGCAAATTAAACCCGAATCATAAAACGCCCTGAAATCTTGTCACAAAATGATTGAAGAACACAATTACGAAAGTTAGATATAAAACATGGACCCAGAAGCAGGAAGAAAACCGGGGGGGATAGAAGTGAAACTGGAAATCAAACCCCTTATGCTTTCATTTGCTCTCCTGTCTTCTGTTTTACGACCTACCAGCCTCCAAATCCTTTCGAGAACTCCCACCAGCCATGACGTCAGTGATGGGGCTGTCGTCGCCCTTATCTGCAGCCCCAATCAAGCCCTCTAGTTCGAACTCCTCAGCATCCCGAATGTGCTGGGCGTGTGAGGGGGTGTGGAGATGGCCATTTAGGCCTACGGGCTTGTCGTGCTCGTCCGTGCTCTGGAATGAGGCCCTGGAGCGACTGCGCGACTTGTTGCGCACGAGTGAAGGCGATCGGTCATCGCGTCTGGTGCTTTCAGGCCAGGCGTGGACGGCATAGATGTGAATGAGGACATTGACGACTGGGGAGGGAGCGATAGATTAGCACCAATGAAGAGTGGGTAGGGTAAAGACATGTGGCGGGACTCACAAAGGAATAAGATGAAAGCAATGCTGTAAAGGATTAGGATGTACGCCACATGGTCAATTCCTGCAGCGTCGAGCAGTACCATTTGCTCTTCTGTGGCGCCCATGAAGAGGAACCCAGATGCATATAATAACTAAATATATAAATTAGCCAAGGCTTACTTCCTGATGAAGTATAAAGAAGCTAAGAACTTACGAAAGGAGTGAGATATTGGAAGCTGTTAGGATCAGTCCCATCGGGGCTCAGAGTGCTACGGTCTCGCAACACAAATGCTATTTCGATGATTCTCGTCACCCCAGCGGCCATCAGCGTATATCCAAAGAGGGTATGCACCATCGCACTAATGTGCAAGTGCTGAGGATGCGACGACATAGCATATCCAGTGAATAAAATCACTATAGCAGGGATAAGGTTGCGCTTCGGTCGACCATTCCGACTTCTGCTCAGCCAGATTCCCAGGAGACCAGCACACCACCAAATGATGCCCATGGCCGTATGTTGCAAATCATTGTGAACCCATGGGCCACCCCATCGATGTTCTGTAAATGTGTTTATGCAGCCCCAAATCGTAATAACCAATGAATCGAAAAATTCTTGGCTCCGGCCTGTTCGATGAAGCCAGTATTGACCAACGAGCAACACGATGGTGAGGAGGATTCCATATGCGATAAACGCGCTGCCCATGATGAAATGGGCAGCACACTGACCCAAATGGCCGTCACGACAGAATCCCAGTGCGGTAATTCCGCCAAACACCATTTGGACCCAGGACACAAGGGGCATGCTCTTTCCGACAATACCATGTCCAAGGACGATAAAGCGGCGTATCCGGCCATGAATTCCCTTTGTCAAATGAAGTTTGAGATATATACCAAGGACGAGTTGGATCGCGAGCATAATCATCAGCGAGTTGGCGAAAGCGGCGTGGATGTTCGGTGCGAATTGTCGGCCCTTGTGCATGTGGCCCATGAAGTATGCTACGACGGCAATGATGGTGCCAACAATTTGTACGGGAACGTGCCATCGGGATCGGACAATCTAGACATAACGGATAGCATTCCGTCAGCATATATACATGCCAATATGAAAGTAAGAACAGCTGGAAACACCTACTCCGAGTACCATGCCGGTGGGGAATATGAGGCCAAAGGTGACGCCCATGAGAATCATATGTATCCATAATACCGAATCCTATTATAATTGACAGAATTATTAGCAACTAGAAGATATACGCAGCTTGCAATTGCTACTAGGAACTAACATACGATTGGATCGCCGCTGATAGCTTCGCCTTCGGGGAGCTTGGAATGGTCGCCATGGCCATACGCAGGTCCGGCCAGGCAGGCAGCCCACAAGGCCGTTAGAACCGGCAGCCGTATCTGTGTCATCTCCAGATATATTTAATCAAGGTAGCCCTCCTATTATGATAGAAATGAGGCCAGTATCCGGAAGGGGGACGGGCCCCAGGCAGACGAGGAAATCCAGTTGGAGAACAACTGGAAGCGCGATGTCGTTGGTTTCGCGACTAGAGGTTGAAACAAGATTATTCACGCATTATAGTGCAGCTGCCAGTATAATGAGTATTCGCATGCTCATTGCCATAGTCCGTTGGGTTAAAACTGCCGCTGTCCTGTCCGAGTCGAGAGATTGGAGAGTATGTGCAACTCCGCTGCTTCCGGTATCTCAAAAAAGAAGAACGCGGCTTACGGAGCAAGGATAGACGCTCCCGCGATTGGCCAAGGCCGACTTCCTTCCTTGTCACGTGATCATATAGATCTCACACGCGTCATCCTTGCATGTCAAAGCATCAACTGGAAAGGGGGAGTATTTTCAATTCTGTCAAGCCCAGAATCGATATGGTGCAGAGGGATTGAACAGGGCTACTAGTTAATAATGACTATGTTTGTTTCCTTCGGTGGACCGCACCCAAGTCGATTCCAGTTGAAATTTCTACCATGCTATCCCTTATTCCCAAAATCCACCCTCGCAGGGTTTCCACACACCACTAAGTACCACCACGTATCTTTATATTTGGTAAACAATATGGTATAAGCACATACGACCATAGGGAGTGGAAAACAGGGCTTCCCGTCCGCTCAGCCGTACTTAAGCCACTCGCCGGCCGGCTAGTAGTTGGGTGGGTGACCACCAGCGAATCCCGGCTGTTGTATGTTTTTTTACTTTTCGTTTGCTTCGTTTGCTTTAGTTGATAGTCGCTGACGCCCAGGCATATTGAACTTTGTCCTTCATTATTGATTTGGAGGTGAAATTTGTTGGAGGTAATGAACGATTTATCTAGCAGAACCCAAGCCCCTATAAACGCCCGAAAAAATTATATCAACAATCAGCTCCCTTCCACCTATGGATCAGGCTTGCTCCCGCCTTCTGACACCAAGAACAGATCCGGTTGCAGCGAAATCGTCTTCTTGCGGGCTTGCTTCTTTCGCAGCCAATCTTACCTCTTCCGCTACATCCTCCCTCCCAGCTATTTCCCCGAATTGCTCTGCCCAAAGGAGCCAATTCCTCAGACCCCATTCTCTCTCAGCTTCAGACTTTGGAGGCGCAATGAAGTCTTTGTGCAGCATACGCCCGCATAGCAAGATGTAGTTTGCGAGACACCATCGCCTTGCAGTTCCTCTCGGTTTCTGTCGAGAACATGGTCCCAATGCCCTCTGGTAAATCCCAACTGGGGTACTTTGTGAAATCCTCACAACGTTCAAAGATACCAGCGTCCATGGTGCGCGCAATGAATGCTGAATAGTTGACCCACTTAGTGCATCGTTCTGTCCACAGTGACTTGTCCTCTTTGACATTATTAGCTATGGTGCAGCCCCGTTAGTCCCCCAACTACTATAAATATATATACAAGGCGTGAAGAGAGTAGGAGCCTTACGGGATAGATAATTCTAGTTATCATCCATCATACTAGCCAGAATAGACTCCTCCTTATACACCAGACAAGGTGCCTAAGACGTGCATTAGCATATATGACAATAAATGGCCAAACAAGTATACACAACATACATTCCAAATCCTAAACGTCTTTGGTGGGATTTTATAGAGCTCTTGGATGAGTTCTACCAGAGTATCCTGTCGTGCATCTTTGTATGATATAAACCGCCCAAGTTGGAGAACGACCCCGTACATGCCAGCGAGGAAGTCGCTTATTCCTTTGTCGTCCTGAAACCTTATGAGCGGGTCAGAAGGCAAGTAGACATTGGAGTAGTAGGCGTCGATGTCCTCTGCTATATCCTTAACCTTCGACTTGTCGTTTGAGAGGAGTAGACTTTTCAACATTGACGGTATATTGGGTATAGTTGCCTCATTTTTCCCAGACCCAATCTCCTCATTAAGAAATTTAAGCCATGGTTCGCTAGGGTTGGGCTCGCCATCCAGAGATTTGGCATGCAGTGACGTAGTGCTGCTGAAGTCGATGCTAGCATCCGCCGTAGTTATTGATTAGGGCTGAACTAAGCGTGGAAGTATGTAAGGTTTAGAAGAAATGCAGAATGAAAAATCGTGGTAGGGACTAAAAGACAAACACTAGGAGGCCAGGGAAGAAGCAACAGTGTTCCCAGTGACCGGGCATGAAGGGATTCTTATTAAGAAGGGCAAACGCGGAGCTATAACTATTTAAATATGTGGCGGAGGACGGTACATACCTTTATGTGGAGCATTGAATACTCGACGGTAAATCTCATTCCCTGCGATTTCAAGTCCAGAAATCTGTAGAGGCGAAGCAAAGAAACGCTTGGACATCGGCAGACAAGGGTTGGGTTATTAATGGCATATCTAAACTTATTGTCTTATAGATGTTCCATGTTTCAGGATTAAGCGCCCAAGTACCAATGACATTTATCGGATGAGATTGTTTCTTTTCAATTTTAGAGTTGGATCTTCGACTTGAAACATTATCCCTGTTCAACCTGAGATGAAACCTCGTGCTGGCGGCTATTTACTTGCGAGGCACAAAACCTACTAACGAATACGACTGAGCTTTAGTTGGTGGGCATGAACTGCTACATCAGTTCTATCTATACATGTATACCTTGACAAGGTCATAAGCGCCATTTTCCCTGCATTGCATTCCCCGAACCCAGGATTTTAGTTAATTGTACTATACTGATCCTAACAATGCAAGTTCAACACAAGGGGTACTTCCCATTATAGAAGCTCTAGGGGATATGTTCCACTCCTTGGTCGATTCAGAATATCCTCGTTTTCGGTAAATTCTGAAGCTCTATTAGCTCTTTCGTGGACGCGTTTGCTGATTGCTTGCATTCCTTGTAATACCCTAGTAATTGCCTGCAGGAGAGGTTCGTAACATGCTGGCAGTTTGTCCCTGAGCTCCCAGCAGAACCGTGTGTGTTGAAGCATTGAGATGGATTGTGGTCCAACTACTTAAATCGCATGCAGTTTGAATAAAGAATCTCATAAGAGGCATCTCCTTCATTCTTGCATAGGGGTATCGTTGGTATATCACCATTATCGTCCCAAATCTCCTCATGCACTGTGTATGTGCAGCTTTGCACCAAGGTCGACTGTTGAGGCCAGCCTTGCAATTGAAATTAAGCGATCTCAACAGCGAAGGATACGCGGACTGCCGCAGGACAATCCGTACATCTCCAACCTCTAGAAATATGGGCAACAGCCAGTCATCGTCAGGTGGTAGCTCGAGGCGCCATAATACGACCCGGACATGAAGAATCTAGTATGTGTTCCCTTGCACCTACATACAATTCTCCTCCTCGAAGGAGTGCCTGATTCGATGGTCTCGATCAATTTTTGAATAGGGGTTATGGTGTGCCTCAAACTCAATTGCTGACTTGATATTCAAAGCAATTCCACACGCCCAATGACAACATTCCTGGTGAAGTTGCAATTCACGCCTCTCGCACAGGTCCGTCCCCTGGCAATACCGCACGCGCCGGGTACCCAAAGGTATATAGAAACCGAGAAGGCCACGGAATGGACATACGGCAAATTACCAGCCATGGGAAATTCAGGACACAAACAGAGTGCATGAGTATGTTGCTCTTCCAAGCCGCCAGGAGCGAGAGCGAGTCTAGCAGGAGGCTAGGGACCAGCCGTCTTTCTCAGAAGCGTACGGAGAGCCACGGTTCGATTACAATAGACGCGGGCACAATGCGCAACAAATGCAACGGCAAGTCCATCGTAATGATCGTGAGCGCATAGTCAATCAACAACCAAACGATGCAGGCAACATCCGGGTAATCACGACTGATAGCCAGAGCCGCGTGGTTGGTGTCAATTACCACCCTCGTGGCAATCCGCGAGGATTTGACAGGGCACCGATGGAGCCTTTAGACGGACAAGGGAGGCGAGATGTGCGGCAACATCAAGATCGTTTGAATTCTCGCACGAGGACCTACTCACCAAGGACATAGATGAGCATGTGTTAGAGCAGCAGTAATCCATGGAGGTCACTGCGCAACGTTGTGCTTTTGGCCTAGTGGAGTCTTCTCAGCATGTTGATTTTGGTATTAGCAATGGTTTTTCTATTCAAATAGGAGAGTTGCATTGGATACTCTATACGTAGCACTCTAGAGTTTAGTGTTTCGCGGGCGATGTATATTAGTCAACTCCGAAGCTGCGCTTTTGAGCTTTGAGGGATATGAAAATGATTTAGCTGGAGGTTGTGGATGGGGATCTCTCCTAAATGTCACATGATCAAAACTCTATCACCAGCAGAAACTCTTGGGCACGCCTCAACCTCCTCGGGAGAAATAATAGTATTAGAACCAAGCAATAGAATATAATTACTAGTGGACTTATTATTGGATTAATTGATCCAAATAGATACTCTAGTTGATGGCGAGAAATCTTTTGAGATAAAACTATTTAAAGTGCACGGCCTCTAGTTTCCTGAAATATATATCCTCACCAAACTCCTTCTTCCTACAACACTTCCCTCGAGCAAACTGGTATCCTGTCCTCTAATTTTTCCTACTTTAATCCCTCCACGACCAGATTCAGCTCGGTTGCGATCCGTTCTTCCAAGGCTTCCTATCCAATGGATCCCCAGAAAGCAGAATATATGGATGCGGTAACATCCCAACCGCCAGGCACAGCCGATGCAAGCCGCTCTACTTCATCCAACCAGAAGACCAGTCCTGCTCCTGGAGATCCTGATAAGAATGCAAAAGTAATCGTCTGTAACCCCTTTTTGATCTTGTTCTAATTCTGTGCCTGTTTTCTGTTTGGTGGCCCACCTAGCCGCTGAATATGCATCTGCTGGATATTCAACCTTTCTTCCTTTATTTGATACCCCAATTGATTTCTCTGCCTGTCATTATTACTCCATCAATTCCTCCCATATTTATACTATCCATGTTCGTCCACGATCCTTGGACCTTTGCTGGGAAAGAAACATGCAAACATGGCATTCTACAACTCTTGCGCATGAAACTCTACACCCGCTGAATTCTTGCAAAGTTCCACGCTCCCCGAAATAGGGGTGGGGGACAAAAACGAACCAATTCGATAACCAATTCTTGATCTAACATATATCTCTCTCCCCTCTTTTTTGGATTTCTTAGACAAGTCTCGAATCCAAAATCTCCCAATTAAGCACACAAATATCAGATCTCGAATCTGAGATTTCTGAAACTCAAGAAAAGCTAAAGTATGTACATATGCTTAACCCCAAATTCCATAAAATGTCATGCCAGCCACGGAGAAAAGGCTAACGAGATTTTTTCCCCCACAATTCTAGCGCCGTACACCCACCACAAACCCGCGACGCATCCGCCATAGTCCAGCGTCATATCCGCTTGTTGCACGAGTACAATGAGATCAAGGATATTGGGATGGGGTTGTTGAGTCTGATCGCTGATGCCAGGGGGGTGAGATATGTTGACGTACAGAAGGAGTTTGGGGTTGGGGAGAAGGATTGAAAAGGTTAAATGCTCTGCGGGGATTTGCGGAGAATTCATTGTTTTCTTTTGTTCATGCATGGGAATGGCGTAGGGGGGTTGGGGAATGGGAGAAAATGCGGTGTCTCGGTTAGGATGGGGTTTATGGAGTTCATGATATGGGTGTACTAAAGGGGCGTTTGAGATTAGAAATGGACGTGTTCAACTTGGTTTGTGCCGGGGTTCTGGAATCCTCAAGGCCCTGGGGGAGAAATTATCGACGTGAGTTGCAATAGATGATATACGTAGCTTGTTCATAGATGCAATGTCTTCCTGAGGTTAAATGTATACAGTATGATAAAAGTCATCACATGTTTGATGTAAGGTGGATCGCGTATAATGAATATAGATATCAAAGCAATAAGTTTAAAGAGGAATAAGCATATGGTGACAATCTTTCTATGTTGTATAGAATCCTAATAAGCCAAATGGAAAAGGGGGAGAGTAAATATTTCTTACATCCCAACTAGGGGCCACCTCCGAATATTCATACGCCGAAACTGTGAAAAGAGAAAAAGAAAAAAACCAAAAAAAAAAAACCCCCGGCAAGGATAGAAAAAAATGCTCCACTCTTCGTACTCCAATAAGAATGAATAGGGAAAAAGGGTAAACATGGTATCAAAAAGTTGTGTCCAAAAAAATCATATCAATCAGGCAATCTAATAAATTCCTCAGGAGTCACTGTAAATACTGAATCAGGGATGTCAGCCTCCAACCAAAGTGATACACTCCTCAACCGCACACTCAAGATCGCTGATGCGCGTCTTTAGGCCTTTGCTCTCTTCCTTCAGAATGCTAACGACATTCCATGCTTCTGATGCGGTGGCGCCGTGACAGTTTGAACATTTCGAGAAAGAGAAAGGGCTTGAGCCGATGAAGGATCCTGATGAGATACCCTTGATCACTTTATCGTACGTTGACTGTTTCTGAGGTGGTGCGGATGCAGTAGGCTTGGATGGCGGTAGGTGGGCCTGGGCAACAGGTGGGAGAGTATTTCGTGGCGAAAGGATATCTGGGGACGAGGCTCCCGACGCTCTGGTGATGATGGACGGAGAGTAAACGGTGTCATTCCTTCTGGAGAATATGCTCTCCGTGGTGCTTTCATCGCCGGAATCAAACCCAGAGTCACTGTTAAAAGTGGCTCCGCTGGACCGTTTGGCATGTCGTTTAGGAGAGATCACCTCCAACGAGTGCTCGTCTCCGATATGCTCTGACGATTGCACGAGGGTTGCACTTCGTTGGCGGTATTCGGCCTCCTCCTGTCGCCTTTGTCGTTCAAACTTTAGTTCTTCAGCTAGCTTTTTCATCGCCTTATCCTGCTCTAGCACTTTCTCCGCCATTCCATCCAGCTGTGACTTAATGTTCTGAAGCCGTGACCGCGTCTCTTCCAGCTCCTCGCCTTGCTCCGTCTTCTCCGCTAGGGCCTCATGTAACGCGAAAGTGCGCACTTTATAAGCCGACTGCAACTCACGAATAAGCTTTTCCGCATTGTCCTGGAGAGTTTTGACTGCATCGGGTGACGAAGGACCATGAGAACCTGAAGGGAATAATGCAGCACCTATGTCGAGGTTTAGAAACTTGTCATCCGCTGGCTCTGGTAGGTCGTGGGATTTCGGCTCCTGGGCCTTCGAAGTAAAGAAGGAAAATGGATTTGTTGAGGTAACCTGTTTTAGCGGTGAAGAGCTGGTCATCCTTCTGTGCAGCTTGGCACCAGGTATCGATATCGCTTGAGCCATTTGAGACAGGTCGGCTGACAGTCTGTTATTTCTGACAGCGGTTCCTTGAGAGGGCGAGGTAGAGACCGTGATAGGCCTGTCAGAAGGGGATTCTGATTCTCCTTGGAGCCAGCCCCCAAACAACTTTCCTGAACGCGCTGAGTTAGGTCGCGCGTCCTGATCGGGTTTCGACTCGAGATCGATATCTTCGAGGCCAGAAGCTGAACGTGTATGTTGAGCGTTGTCGACTTGTTTTTTCGTACGAGTAATCGGAGAGGCTGGTAAGGAGACGGCTTCGGTTTTCGATCGGCGGTGAGTTTGGCGATATAATGGCCTATGCTCCTCCGACCTGGAAGGAGTTGTAGGTCTGCGCTGGTTTCTGGGTGTAAGTACGGTAGGCGGAGCTCTTATTGGGAGCTCATAGTTGTCATGAGCTTCCTCTAATGACAGGCCACCATAGACTGGTGTTCCAGGAGCAGAATAATTGCTGGACTTTGTTAAATTGCGAACTGACTCTGACGAGCGAGGCGTTGATGGGACAGAGTCTGTCATTGGGGATAGAATACGGAGTTGATGAGATTTCTGTGCAAAGGTTAAGCCCAGGTTGCCCCTCTGCGTGTTTGTTGGCAGTGTGCGATCACCACGTATGTGCTCAAAAATGGGCGACTGAGGTTGACGCGAGTCAATTGGACGTTGGGGTTGGGTTTGTTTAGGCGGTCGGGAGGTAAACAATGCACATTGGACTCGACACAATCACGAATATTCGAGGTACTGGAGGGGACTCGAAGGGAAAAGTACGACTAGACTGAGCTTTATAGCTCGATGAGTATGTTGGACAAGCTCTTTGCGTGCTAGGAGCACACAGACAATTCGATCTTGACGTTGCACAGTTGTTGAGGCAGGGAGCTATGCAGGTCACCACCGCCAAGCCTCGATAAGCGATAACGTAGTCTCTGGGGTAAATGTTGGAGAGAGTATACTCTGTGCTTGATGCTGCAATGTGAGAGAGCAAAGGATATACGAATAATGATCTGTTTAACGAAAGTCAACAAGTCGAAGAGGAGCAGATGTTCTTTGGAAACAGATCCATGCTCCGTCTTGCCCTTTTTAGACGCAATAGCGCTGCGAATTATTGAGGAGGCTGGGAGGGCTCCATCCACGAAATGCCGGTGGCTGTCAATGACACCTCGCTCGCCATCCGATATCCAAGAAAAACAGGATATCACAGTTCTCTGCTGAATTCCATCGCCAGGAATGATTCTTTTGGCTTATCCATATGGTTGCCTTTTAATACCAGAAGGACAGATACACCAAGCCGCCTCGTGCTAAATGTCATCCTCGTCCGTCCCGTTCTCCTCCCACTGAAACTCGCCTGATGGACCAACCCAAACGGACAGACGGAGCATCCTGGCCACCCGAAAACCCTCCCAATTTTAATTAATTGCTGGAATATCATGCAGGCCCCATAAGGATATTTATGTCCACCCTCGAGTGCCATGGCTAGCAGTTTATATACAAGGATTATCTTAAGTTGTGGGACCAAGAAGAAGGGATATGAAAAGTGAATCTGGGACATTGAACTCGCTGTCCTTTCATGGAAGAAGTACCTCGAGAAAAGGACGGATCTTTACAGTCTTCTTTCATAATGCTCTTCAGTATGATCAGGCTAGGCGCAGATGTGTTTCTTCGAACCCTTTCGAGGCAATCTCCTGATGCTCTGGCCTACCTGAACATCAACCATAATCTTTTGCCTGCTCATTGTGCCGAGATCCTCATCAAACTCAATCCTACCCTCCCCGAATGCAACTATGATGGAGCTAACCTGCTTGTGCGAAGCAGGTGTACATTCCTTCTTCCCCGAGCTATAATGGGTTTTGAAAGGCCAAAGCAATTGGGCACATATTCAGTTTCTGTTCAATATGGATGGCCTACTGGTATTAACTGCCTTATCATGGATCCATAAGTGCAGGAAATGCGGATATATCAATCCATTCCATGAAGGGATTAAAGAGGAGCAGCAATTCCAAATTCTCTAGTAATGGCTGCTATTTCCGCTTGAACCTCCCAATCTGCGTATCCTATGTCATCCACGGGACCTCTCTGTTTTGGCACAGGTGGACGAAGGGCAGGAAATAGTCTAGCGCGGTAAAACAACTTGAATCTTAGAATGAAATCCATAATGGGCACGTAATCCCGTAGAATAGAAGGCAAAAAATTCGTGCATATTCGGGAACGGTGCTCAGTCCTCTTTGCCAGTTGCTTCTTGAAGCATATACGGAGTATATTGCCTGTTTATCTCGGACGTCTTTTGCTCCTCCGGTATTCCGCTACAGGGGCAGCCTTGGCAAACAGCAAATCACAGTCACGTGATACACGCAGTTTCTTCCAAGGTTCGCGACGAGCTGCAAGAGCTGCCATTATTGTCCCGTGTAAGATCTTAAAGAAAAGCTGATTTTTACGATCTACTACGCGCCGATTCACGCGCTCTTTTTCAGCAGGCTCAAATGGCTGTAATATCGGGCTTAGACACACTATCAAACCCCCTAGCGACTCTTACACAGCTTGCGAATTCATCTTCGTCGCTCGATGGAGTGCCCGCGGACCTAGAAGCTTCAGTTCGATATGCTGCTGCAAAGCTCACACAAGTAGCTGGCGTCCTTTTGCGGCTCCCGCAGGACACAATTGCAAAGGCAATTGTGATATTTACGAGGTTCTGGGCGGGACCGGAGGGGGGAAGTCTTGCCATCCACTCTGCAAAGGTTTGCGGCCACCACGTTCTTTCCTACGAAGAGCGTGCTAGAGCTAACACAAGGCTTGTCAATTAGGATATATCCGCTGCCTCCCTCTATCTAGCCGCCAAACTGTCCTTCCTACCTACTTCTCCACGCTCCGTCCTGAACGTTTACACCTTTCTCCTCTCGCGCGAAGCCTCTCCGCTCGACTTCATCAACCCTCAACCCGTCTCCGATAAACCGAACCCAGAAACCTACTATCTCTCCGAAGGCGGTTATCAAGCAGAACGTCTGACCCTGACGAAAGCGGAATCCACCATCCTCCGGACCCTCGCATTTAACACGCACGTTGCGCTTCCCCACACAATATCTCTCACATACCTCCAAACTCTCGGCGCATCGTCATCCGCTTTAGCGAAAAGGGTATTTGAACATCTCAACGGCGCACTCTTTTCGCCACAGTTGCTCTATTTGACGCATCAGCCAAATACACTCGCCGTGGCCGCGATATATCTAGCAGCAAGGGAAGTAGGGGTCAAGTTGGTCGACGACGAGTGGTGGGAGGTTTTTGATGTGGATAGGGAGGAACTGGGGTTTTTGGTCGTGGCGATGCGCAGTATGGAGAGTTTCGCGAGGGTGGAAAAGGAAAAGTGGGAAAGAAGGACGGTGCCTTTGACGGTGGACCAGGTGCAGAGGCAGTTGGAAGTCAGGAAACAATCGGAGGAGGGCGAATGAGCGCACAAAGTCTCGTGTTTATGGCCTGCGCTGAGGCTATTGAACATAGAAGGTGTCAACGCTCGCATGTTGGTCGATTGGAACTCTGCACCTCGCCTTCATCGGGCCTTGCGGCCAAAGGTTGGAACATATACCCGTTGAACGGTTGCCTTGTGGATGAGAGTCTTAGGCTGTGCGATTGCCAATGTCTCAGGTCTGGTTAAATGCCAAAATATTGCCTGGCGGCCTGCAGTACCCTACCTTTGGTTATCGGACTCCGCGCTTTCACTTAGCCCTTCTGGCCAACGTGGCACATCTGGAAAGGTGCTACGGATCTCCTGTATTTATCACCTACATCATGCTGTCCGGACAGTGAGATTTCTGTGTTCTAGTGGGTTTGGGAGGACATCAGGGGCGCCGACATTTTGGTGTTAAGTTAGTGATTGGGATCAAGTCGTGGATGCCGAATGGGCGATATCAGGCCTAGCGGCTCCTTGTATCCGCACTCTTACTCGGTTCCCATCTTAGGCATAACCCATCACGCATAACGCCAGACGTCAACTGGCTCGTGTAATAGCTACCTGGGCGTTTCCGATACAGTATGTACACGTTTTAGATCAGGTGATGCCTAACACATGATCTAAATCATAGGATAGCTTGGTGTGTAATGATAAGTGTAGATGACTCTCAGCTGTACTTTGAGGAGAAACATAATGCATGACAGTGTGCTACGACAATATATACAGTCCATTTTCTATATATTCAAGAAACTCCCCAGTGTTTAATATTATCCAAGGCTCGGAACGGAAAAACACGATTGGATAGCCCACACCCCAAGCTGCTAGTTCGATTATCTAATCCCCCACCAAAGCAGCACGTGTATGTCGTCACATCTCTTATCAGCGATTGGAGCCTGTTCCACTGACTGAGTACATATCACTTCACCACGACTGGGAACATCTCCAACATTCCTCAAAGTAACTTCCTTGCCTTGTCTCTTTGGGGCATTCCGGACACAACCTTATATATATACCTTCTCCTGCTGGCAAACCCCTTCACTAATATAAAGACAATCCACATCTCTCACTCCTAACCCGCCCATTAGAGAAACGTCATACAACAACAAAAGAACGATGAACATTCTCCACTCCACCCTCAGCAGCTGGAGGGACAGACTAGCACCGATATCCCATACTTCGACCTTCCGCTCAACCGGCCAACTCACCGCCGACGAATTCGTGCTCGCAGGCGACTATCTCGTGTACAAATTCCCCACATGGTCGTGGGCCGATGCGTCCACACCCGCAAAACGCGTCGCTTACTTGCCAGAGGGGAAACAATATCTCGTGACGCGCGGCGTGCCCTGCCATCGACGACTAGATGAGAATTTTGCGGGCGATGCGGGGAAGCAAGATGTTATGGTGACTGATGGGTTGGGACCCGGTGAGGGGGCTGGGGAGGGAGGGAGGAGCAGTGGGGATGAGGATGATGGATGGTTGAATACGGGCGGCATGACGGATAGTCACCAGGCGAGGATCAACGATGTGCGCACGATGGATGAGTCGGGGAATATGGGCGAGAGGGCCGATGAGGAGGATGAGGAGATTCCGGATATGGAGGATGAGGATGATGATGAGGCGATTATACGCGAGCCCGCGTCTAAGAGTTCGAGTGGGTGAGTTTGCCTTTCCCTAAAAAATCATTACCTCCTTCCCAGTTATCCTGTGGAGAAAGAGAGGGTACTGCAAAAGAGTTAAAACACAGTTTTTACTAACAAAACGTTTAACACTAGACCCCTACGCACATACACCCTCTACATCACATACAGCCCTTACTACCGGACCCCGCGCCTCTATCTATCTGGCTACACCTCCCCGTCCGAGCCCCTCCGCCCAGACCTCATGATGGAAGACATAGTCGGCGACTACAAAGACAAAACCGTCACACTAGAAGACTTCCCATTCTTCGACAGCGGCGTGAAAATGGCCAGCGTGCATCCGTGCAAACACGCCAGCGTGATGAAAGTCCTCCTCGACCGCGCTGACGCTGCGCTCAAGATCCGCCGCGAGAAGCTGCGCCGCGCAACGTCGGCGGAAGCAGCGAGGCAGAATGTGCCGTCGAAGGTGGAGAGTGGGCTAGAAGGGTTGGTGGATGATACGTCGAAGTTGACGATTAGTGGTGGTGGTGATGGTGCTGCTGCTGCTGCGGCGGCGGCGGCGGCTGCGGGCGGGACTGCGGGCGATGAGTGGGAAGTCTTGCAGCATGAGGGCGGCGAGGAGGAAGATGACCAGCGCGTGGCTATTAGGGTAGATCAGTATTTGGTTGTGTTTCTCAAGTTTATTGCCAGTGTGACGCCTGGTATTGAACATGACTTTACTATGGGCGTTTAAACCTTTTGCTTTTTGTTTTTTCTTTTGTTACCGTCTACTTAATAAGAGAACTTGAATTGGTATCCCCCTATTTTGCATCCCCCTTTTCTTTTTTGTTTTGTTTTTTGCTTGTCTGCTTTTCAAGGCCCTTGCTGGCGCTTCATGATACACCGAGCTTCCCGTATTTATTTCTTTCCCTTTCCCCCCCTTCAGTATTTTGTACATTTCGAAGAGGGTCAGCTGGGGCGTTTTCGGTCCGAGGGATAAATCTTTAGCATACTATATCCAACGACATAAAAAAAACATCTGAAATAAGAGAACATTGAATCTAAATTTCGAGTGACGTGTGGGGAGGTGGGGTTTGAATTAGCAGCTGTCTATTCTTAACATCACACGCCCGCTATTCGCGAGATCCGTAGCTTAAAAGTAACAAGGGAATTTGGATGACTATAAGATTGAACACACACACAGATAGAGAGAGAGTGAGAGAGAGAGAGAGTCGCGATACTTCCATTCCAAGACCCAACAATGTTTCCCCCCTTCCATACGCTATTGTAAAGGGGGCAGCTAGGTACAAACACCATAAGATAGAAACCAAACTGCAGCACAAGCAGCGAGCTCAATAGGACCAGGAATTTCTTTTGTAAAAGATTATATATTATATTATATGCATATAATATCAATGGATTGCTTGCGAACTCCTGTTTCGTTTTCCTGAATTTTATATTTTCTATCCTGAAAAAAGGAAGGGGGTAAAAACAACAATCAATCAAAAGTTGTTGAAGTCAAACTTAAACCCTGCCCCGGAGCAAAGTATCCATTTTTCTTTTACTCGCCAGAACAAAACCCAGAAAAAGAAGGATTCCCGCCGTAGTACAATTTCAGAGTTAGATCCGTGCTAATAAGTTGGATGAGAAAAAAGAGGGGAGTTGTGGAATTATGAGGGTTGGTGGGGGAAAAAGAACTAAGTTAGGAGCTGAGATAAAAAGGTATCATATTTCCAAAAAAAAAAAAAAGAAATAGCAAAAGAACATGGTAGCCGGGGGAAAGCTTGCTAAGAAAAGAGTTTCTAAACTGCAGCCATATAAGCGCCAAAAGATTTGAATAGATAAATCCCCGTTACTCCAAGAATAAGAAGAAAAATGGAGGTAAAAGAATCGGGGGGTTATCCATCCTACTGTGAAGATCCAAACGCCGATCCAAAATTCGTACTATGTTTGAACTTGATTTCCAACTCTGGCTCGGGCTCTCCGTGCTGGTTCTCCTCATTATCAGAGCTCCCTCCATCCTCGGATAAAGGAGGATTTGTGACAACTCTCTTCGCTTCGTCTAGGAGCTTTTGATCAAGCTCGTCCAAAAATGCACGGTCGTGTTGGTGGTTGTTTTGAAGACTTAGAGGACCCGTGAGAGCGGGGTCTTCTTCAGGCTTATGATAGTGAGGTTTTTGATCCTCTGGGCCATTGGATTGAATGGTCTGCCGAGGAGCGAGCGGTTCCTCTTCCTTTAATGTGCCCGTACTAGGTGAGTGGATGGCTGTATCGGCCTCGGCCTCGATTATGGGTAACGGGGTATGTCCAGCATCGCGGATGAGGTTCTTGTCTGGTGAGCGTAATTCTGAAGCCGAGATCCGCCTGTCTGGTTTAGGCTTTGGCAGGGGCTGAGATGTTGGGGAGGTTATAGCGGAAGGGGAGGACGAGGAGACTCTGGCAGCGACGTCTGGTGGTAAAGCTGTAGACTTCAACGTAATGCCATCTAAGCTGCTATCTAGAAACTCAATAGGCACGCCAACGGGCGGGGATCGATCAACTGGATGAGGCCTGGGCGACAACGCCTCGTCCAGGGATGGAATGGATCCAATGCAATTGTCTTCCTTGTCTGTTTGTTTGCCTTGATGGTCCTCGGGAAATATTCGAGTTGGTTTGGAGGTTGGACTTGACCCTTCCCAAATATGATGGCCATTCACCGGCCTGCCAGATGGCTGACCTGCACCAGGAGGTGGCACTGTTCTGGACCTCCCTCCTGAAGCTCTTCCAGCCAACTCCCGCTCAAGATCTGCAATGCTCCCCATCATCATCGCGCGTTCTCCGTCCCACAGTTTCCTCTCGTCTTCAAAGGCTATGCGCTCCCGCTCAAAGGAAAGTCGTTGGCTCCGAAGTGCCTGCCGCGCTTGCTCAGCGTACGCTGAAAACTGGAAGATGGGTTGATTCTCCAGTTGTGACGGCCCATGATACGATCTCGGAGCGCTCAGTCGTGCAGAATCGGCGTGCAGCGATTTCGAGCGGCGGATTGGGGATGACGTAGGGGAGAAGCGGACCTCTTTGTAAGGATATTCCTGCCCGCCAAGGTGGTTCTTAGACATCGGGTCCGTTCGCCGGGTCTGGGCCATGGAAGATGCGACAAAACGCGCGTAGAAACGACGAAAACCTAAAAGTTGATATATCGAACACTGTTCGGCTATTCTGCGTGGTATTCGGGATGAACCCTGTGCGGCACATGCGAATTATAATAATAATTGAGTAAAGACCAAGGTGAAGGTAGTATTGAACAAAATGGCTATCGAAGGCAGCTCGGGTAGCTGCATGGCGAAATGCAGCCAGGCGGTTAAGTATTCGCGGGTGTTCTTTCGCAGGGTCTATGAAACTGAACTGGACAAAGCATAGTGAATGGGTTGGAAATATCACCCCATCGCATCCAGACGACAATCACCAGGTATCAATCGCCCTATGGCCGTTCCAAGCAGGATGCAGGGTTGGCTGTGCAGTTTGTATGTACAAGTATGATGTGTGCGGCAGTTCGAGAACGTGGAGTCCAGATCGAAAATCGGATGACGTGCGCTTGGCAGCTCCAGTGAAGTCAATCCTCGGCCAGACGGAATGTTAGACACAGCACCAGCCAGAAATCTACGGTGCCGATATCTTTAAGAACACAGGGACCTGTTGATGTCTTCAATTGATCCAGAAGCTTCAGTCCTTCCCGTGGAATCTCATCAACAGAGCTACTATGTACAGAACCACTTCGCATCTACTTACACAAGCAAAAGTGCGAGCTGCCACGTGACTGCGGCTTGTCTTCACCAGACAGGTTTCTCTCTCTCCCGCCTGTCAAGTTTCAACCGACAATTCTTGACTTTCGTTTCGAAACAGAGTGCTTTTGCATGTGGCCCTCGGGGATACATATACGAGCGATGAGCTATCTATCATCAATGGGTCACTTGTTTTGAGCCGAAACAACGATCGATACGAATATCTCTGTCCCTCCGGAACCGATCGCTCAGGTCTGATGGCGCTTGTTGTTTTGAAGGCAGATCCTGGACTTTTTGCCTTTCCACTTCTTTCTCTTTTTTTTCTCTTTGTGCATTGTCCTGTGCTGAAACCAAGTGAATTGACACGCTGCTCAGGTCTCTCCTTACGTCTAATTATTAAGAGGAGTCGAAGACCTTGCAGGCGAGAGACATCAAAAACTCGCGTCGGAAGAAAAACGGTCCTCTCTCCGCAACTATTCCCCGCCGCCCCAGCTAACTAATACGTAGCGAGGCAGGGCCACATATTAATTTCCCTTGCTCCATATGCCAGGGCCTCCAGGGATCATGCGTTTTCCACAGGCTTCTAGTAAACGTGCCGTCGACCCCACGTTTTTTGTCCTTTAAGCCGGTGCAGATCCCGGCCAAGGCACGCGAAATAAAGACACCGTTCTGTTTACATGCTTTATTTTGCCGGAATCGATCTGGCTAGAAGCTTGAATTTCCACTATATATTATTTCAAACGGGCATTGTTCCGTGCCCCTTTCAGGTCGAATCTCCTAGCCCTTCCCTTGCTTCAATCAAGCATGCGCCACGGCACATTTGATTCTTCACGGCGTCTATAGACTATACACAGTGGCTCTTTGTTGGTCATTCTCCGGAATGAGCATGGCGTGCTCGTATTTTAATCTTCTCCCGCCGGGGGCGTCACGCTATATCCACTGCTTCGCTAGGAACTCCATAGAAGAAAATTGATTGAGGCCCTGCAGGTTAATCTATCCGTCGCTGGGGAGCTCAATGGATATTTATTTGTCCATATATAAAATGGCACTCCTCGCCACCGCTGGACCCTTGTGTGTCCTCGTGGGTTTTATGTCGAGCTCGAGACGATAATCATTATCATCATGAAGTCGATAACTGCTGCTTCGCTTCTTTGGCTCTGTTGTTCGGTCCCTCTGGCCTCAGCCAGTCCCTTATCCAGGGTGGACCCAGCACACTACAGACACGCCACAAAATGGAAGGACTTTAAAAATCTCTTCGTTTTGTATGAGCAATCTTTCTATACAAGGGAAACGCAAAGAGGGGGAGGGAGCTAATAATTCGTGAATAGTGGCGATTCCTATACGGCTACAGGCTTCGACCCAACCCTGGAGCAGCCCAACCCATCCAATCCTCTTGGGAATCCCGAATACCCGTAAGTCTTGGATGACGTTGAGCTTTGGATACTTTCTACCTGGTGCTAACAGTTTTCCCTAGTGGTTGGACATCCGCCAAGTAAGCGAAACCAATGATAAAAATCCCGATAAACGTTGAGGCTTTGTTAATGGGAAGCAATCACACAGTGGCCCTAACTGGGTTGGCTTCCTCACAACAACATACAACGAAAGCTATATCCAGACCTACAATCTGGCCTATGGCGGCGCAACCGTTGACTCCGACTTGGTCAAGCCCTACATGGACACCGTCTTGTCCCTGAAAAACCAAGTCGAGGACCAATTCATCCCGATCTACAGCAAAAAGCCCGACTTTGCCCCATGGCTTGCAAAGGATTCCCTGTTCGCCTTCTTCATCGGCATCAATGACGTCGGCAACTCCTGGTGGCTCCAAAACGCCACTCTCTACGATGAAATCTTCAACGTCTACACCGGTCTCCTCGAGAAGATCTACCAATCAGGAGGCCGCAACTTCCTCCTCCTGGACGTTCCCCCCGTCGACCGCTCCCCCATGATGATTGAACAGGGTCCAGATGATCAGCGCGTGGAAGCCGAAGTCCTCAAGGACTTTAATGGTCGCATTAAGAAAATGGCGAAAAAGCTCGAGCGCAAGTTCAGAGATATCAAGCTTCACCAGTTCAGCACACATAATCTCTACACCAAGGCGCTGGATAATGTGCGCGCATTCCCAGAAACTGCAGTGTATAAGAACACAACCGCGTACTGTGACGAGTACCAAAAGTAAGGCCCCCCTTTCTCCTTTTCTGTGGCTTCCCCAATATACCACAATCCCCTCGCTTAACGCAACTTATAAACTAACCATACATCTACTTTTCTCCTCCGTCAGCGGCACACCATCCTGGTACACGCTCGACCCAGCCTGCGGCATCCCCGTGAACGAATACTTCTGGCTAAACTCCCTCCACCCAACGTTCCCAGTCCACAACACCACTGCACGCGCCATTGCGAAGCAACTTGGCGGCGGACGTAGATGCTAATAAAAGGGGGGGGGGAAGAAAGGAAAGAACGAAATAATCTTTTTGTCTGATAACGTATCTTTGATAGCAGGTCCCCTTTTTATTTTCCTCCGGTTCCGGAAAAAAAAAAAGAATCCTAGTAACCAAGTTCTTTTCGCTCATACAAAGGTTTTCTTAAAAGGGGAGGGGGTGTCCAGCCAGTTGTAACTACACTTTTCCGGGTTTGGCTATCGTTGTATAGTGAATGTAAAAAATAAGGGAAATATTCTTCTTACTCATTGTGCGGTTTCCGTTCTGGGGGCCATTGATGGCCATGGCTTAGTGATGGGATCGCACTTCGAGAATGGTGTTAGGAATATACCTAGACGGTTGCTTCGTCACGACTTCATCACGAAAAAGGCATATTGAAAGAACAGAGGACAAAGGAGGCCCCGTTTGACGAGCTAAAAAAAGCATGACATCCAAAAAGTCCTGTATGATACGGAGTTATATAATCAACAACAACCAAAAAGAAAAGAAAGAAAGAAAGGAAATCTACGAATTTATCAAACGCCGTCTATAAACGCCCAACCCCCAAGAGGCCCTCAACACCGCCAATCCCCACGCCATCCCCAAACTATCCCAAATAACATTCAACTTGCTCCCCTTGACTTCCCTCCAGCCAATGGGGACCTCAGCGACGCGTATACCCGCGAATTCGGCCAGCATGAGCATTTCGACATCAAAGATCCAGCCTTCGGAATGCATGTAGGGGACTATATAGGGCAGGGAGGCGCGGGAGAAGAGTTTGAAGCCGCATTGTGTGTCTTTTATGGAGGCGGTGGCGGGTGGTGTGAGGAGGCGTAGGATTAGGTGGAAAGAGTGCATGAGGAAGTTGCGGAGTTTGGAGCGCTGTGAGCGGAAAGAGAGAGAGAGGGAAAAAGGGTTAGCATTTGAGATGGACAAACAAAAGGAAAGGAGAAAGGAGCGCCAAAAAAAAGAAAAAAAGAAGCCTTACCTTCACAACGGCTTCGCTTCCAACTAGATGCGCTCTAGACCCTACCGCAACACCGCGCGATTCAGAATCCTCTACCTTTTGGCACTCAGCGACGAGTTTGCCAAGACAACTGAATTCGCTGGCTCCGTCTGCGTCTGCAAATACCGCATATTGGCCCCGTACGTGTCTTAGGCCATGGGTGACAGCTCCACCTTTCCCTCGATTCTGAGAAAGTTGGACAACTCGTATAGTCCCAGGAGGGATGCGCACGCCTTCGCCTGCGTTTGTCGTCCATGGGCCTACATGGCCCTTGGGATGCAATGATAGCTGGTGGTCTCTGGAAAAAGACAGGGCGGTTGCAACAGTCTTATCTGTAGATCCATCGGACACGATTATGATTTCCCAGCCCCGTAATGGTGCAATTGTTGTAGTAGAGACCCCAGCCGTGCCATTCGGTTTCCGCTGACGAGATGTGCCGTGTGTGCCCACTGCGTCTAGAGATTTCCCTGCTTGAAGCTGTTCCATCAAGGTACCATATGTGTGTTCCAGGTAGTTAACTGCCTCCTCGAGCATTCCCAGCAGCCGATCTTCTTCATTATATGCGGGGACAACGACGGAGAGGAATAGTTCAGCCGGACTGAGTCCCTCGACTGTAATGTTTCCCTTTTTGTCTCGACTAACTTTAAGCGTATCTTGCCATGAAGGTAGCGGTTGCGGAGTGGTTACCGATCCATCGTTCGAAATCGTTTTGTATTTCTTCTCGTCTTCGAACGGAGTGCGTGGTCGTGGGGCTACGAGGTAGAGTAATGCGTATACCTACGATCGGTAAACGTCAGTTTTGTTTAAAGGATCGACAGCGTAGAGATAGGTTACACACAAGAATAATAACGCCCGCAGCTGTAGAAAGCGCAAACACAGCCAGCAATGAAATGGGGACGTCGCGGACCAGCTCGACGCATTCGGCGCACACTTGCGTTATTGGTAGGTAGTCCATGACTGGACCCTTCCTGGTCTAATTGACCAAGACACGAATGAACCCAATTGCGCAATCATTCATAGGAATTGTTCGTTCAATTGGTGACCATAGAGCTATGACGGTTGAGGGAGCGCAAGCGTTGTCCAGATGCCGCCAGAGTGTCCTCAGATTGTTCGATGAAGCTCAGATAACACGGGTCCCCTGGTGAGCTAGTGGCTTGGAGCTCGACGCTACCAACACGCCAATTGTGGGGAAAGCTTCTGAAGTCTGAAGGCCTGGCAGCTGTCAGTTGTGCACCATCAAAGTCCTTGACTTCGCCTGCGTTTATCATCGCGCTCATGGTAGTGATGGATCTCTGACGTGCATCGATAGATAATCGTCCTGGTGCGGCTTGGCTCTGACGTGATGACTAAGTCGAACGATGACTTGGAACCTTCGAGCGACTCCATCGTGAACTTTCCAAGAGCAACGGCCTCAAATCACCGTCCTACAGCACACAGGGTTCAACACGCAAATAGATTTGCCGTCAGTCGGGCATCCCATAAATATCTCAATCAAGAGATGTACTATGGGGCATCTTCCTAGGCTGAGCTTCAAGTTCCTTGTGTTCGAACAGACGACGACGAAGGGATGTTTTTACGGCGCTGCGACCGTCGGTGGAAGTTCCACTAGAAGCCCAACCTATGGATGGAAGATAGATATGGTATTTCTGTGTCTTTTCTGATTACACTAACGAGAAACCACTTGGCTTGGTGCTGAAGAGCGACTGATCAGGGCCTCTGTCTGGGGTGACGTCAAGCTAGCCTTCTGGCGCATCTTGCTCGATGACGATTCTGACTTTCACGATCTGATTTCGTACCAAGACGTCTTACAAGACGTTCTACAAACCACAGGCAACTGCCTGCCGCACGACATTTCTCCGGTCATGATTTTGCTTGTTCAATGGTCTTTGTTGCATGCCTGGCCAGATTTTGTCTGAAGGTTTGTTCACCCCGTTCTAGACGGATTGCCTTGCCTGGATTACCCGCCTATTGTTGTCGCATTCTGGGACTTGAGATCCGTGTCATGCCTCGAAGCTTGATAGAAAAGTTCCATACCAAGGAAGTCGAGAGCTATTCCCGCGCTACGTGGCTGGAACCAACTGCTCTGCTGCCTCGGCGAATCTCGCTCATACGCAAGCAACGCCCAACACGTCACCGGGAAATCCCGCCCTCGGGTTCCACCTCCACGCAACTCGGAGGACGACTTTCCGGGCCTAAGCCATATTCCACCGCAATTTTGGGGGAATACAAGGCTGCGGTCACGATCTACGTAATCTTTGATTCTAATTATGCTGCGTGGGGGGGGTTCTAAGGATTAAATTCCCACTCTCTTCAGCTTCAGAATTCTGCGCATGGATGTGTCTTCGTAACAAGTTACGATAGGTTCATCATCTCATCACGTCGGTTGCCTTGCGCCTTGATGGATATGGTGGTGAGGAAGGAAAGCCTATCCGGCAGTGATGGGCCAATTTTCGGGGTCTGGACAATCGATACATTTTCGAGAGACTCCACAGCCGCTTCCCCATTGGGACTCCTTCGGCGATGAAAGGCCCCTACTGATCCTCCTGTGACGCATCATCCTTCCCTGCGCCCAGGGCTTAAGCACATGCAGCTTTCCAGTTACTATTAAATTAGTCACAGCGCCATTGTGATCTACTCTTCTTCCTATGGGTGTCTGGGCGCCTAGAACCAGGCGGTGAGAAAAGGCAACGACTGACAGGGTTGATTCTTGCGCGTATTCGCTGGTGACATTCATACTACTATTGACAAATGAACTGTTTCAGTGAGCCTTGCCTTTACGCCCGTTACGCTTCGACATCGTCAGCACCACGCCCCCCAACCGGAAGCCCAGGCAGTTAACCTACCTAACCGATTATATCCATCGAGGCAACGAGATGACTGACCGGACAGGCTTTAACAGGATGTTTCGGATTTGCAGAACGGGAATGTCCGGTCTCTGTGACTGGTGGCTATCTTGTTGGCTGGAATGCATCCACTGAGGTTTCCTCCAGAGCCGATTCGATAGCATTAGTCATGCGCTTCTCAGTTGCCTCACCCAATGATTGCGTCACAGTTACAAGATACCTCGGTGGCCAATCTTACAAGCTCCACTGTGTTCGGTTTTGAGACGTACTGGCCGACCTTGGAACGACCCTTCAGGGACGAGAAGTCTCGAGATCACGTGATCAGTGGCGATAGTTACATTATCCTTTTGCCATCGTGATCGGGCTGCCCATGATTTTGCGATAGAAGTCTCAAGACCAGATTGCGCTTGCCTATTCAGCGGATTATGCTTGCTGTGTCATGCCACAACATCACACGGATGGCCCGGACGACCTACCCATCCCCCAACTACATTTTCAGCTCCTTGGCTGTTTACAAATCAAATAATCGGATGGCCCCTGAGTCATGCTTTACTAAATCTTCTATCAGAATACAGTTCAACGATTGCCCCAATCCCAGGCTTCTGATACGCGCGGTCCAACGCCCAACCTAGCACATAGACAAGGTCAAGGATTTTGTTTCGCCCGCTCGGTGCTGTCAAAGCGCTGAGACGTGTCTGAAATCCTGGTTTGGCGCCAGCCCCCTTAAAACACCTGCTGGGCAGTCGCCTTGCACTAACCCTTCGTGTCTTTTGCCCCATACGCGAATAGTTCCAGAGCGATTCTGCTACCAGTCATCTCGTAGAGTAAAATACGACATATTAACTTTCAACGCGTTGATAGGATTTCATTAACGATAGGCTTCCATATTATTGATGGAGGCCTATAAGTGTCAACGATTCTAATCCGTGGAGGGTGGGCGTCCCCAAGGACGCGTCTGTTCCAATGTCTCGACTTAAATGGGCTGTATCTCCAACGAAATACTGCCCAATGATGTTAACATGTACAGGCCCTTTTCCTATGAAATCCTACACCTAGCTCATAACACACTCTACTCCATACAGTCTAACTTTATTTACACTTCCTCCACCAGCCTATCAAAAAGTTCCCCATGGGTTTGTCCTAGACGATAAAATTCCGCCCATCAACTAGAAAATACGGTACTCCGTACGGAGTAAAGTTTCAACAGTTACTCCCGGCGGAACCTTCCCGCGCCCAATGGAAACCTTCTAGAAACACAAACAATAATAGTTACGGGTTTCCGCCCCGTGCCTGGTTGGCAACCGGCGGCCCCCTACAGTAACTAACAAAACCAATCTTTTTTCTCTCGCAATCAACCATAAAAAACCAAAATAAGAAATCAAGAACAAAGAGTAAGAAATACTAAATCCGTGGGTATTCCGCGGAGTTTATTTTGTAACCCCGCACCAAAAAGAAAGGGGCGGGGTAGTTTCACAAAAAAAAAAAAAAGGCAATCCTAGGAGTTTTTTCCCAGACGTTGTTTCCGGCCGCGGCCTTCCGCGGGCTTTGTTGGTGGCATTTGACGTCGTCTCCTTTCCGAATGACGGGACATTTACACACATGCATACCCCCTTCCTACTCGGGATCTGCCCATATATCTCCGGCTTTTGCCGGACGGAACGAGGACGGGGATAAAGTTCAATTCCCTGTTAAGCTTATCGGGACGTCCCGTAAGTTTGTTATGTAGGACTTTTGTATGAGAGATTCCGCCCCCCTGCGGGTATCTCTCCTTATCGACTTGCGAGGAGATATACGTCATGCATTACCGTGTGTGTGTGCGTGCATGTGAGGAAAATACCATTCTATAGCTTTTTACATTATTAAAAAGAGGGGGAGGCAATCTAATTAAGGAAAGCAAAGAATAAAAGGACAAAGGAAATGCAGAAGCAAGACAAGAGAGAAAATGACGCATGGTTCAAGGGAAAAATTGAAAAAAGTAGCCACACCTGCAGCGAGGGCAGAACAAGTGTGGATGGGCGCTGAAATACGGAAACATGGGTGGTCAACAGGACAAAGGGCAAGGGGACCAAATGGTTAACATGGTTTTAGCGTTGCGTGTCAACATATGCTACTCTTATAGGTACGTACTGTAGAAATGATGCGTGGAAGGGAGAGGTGAATAGAAAAGAAGACGGGCAAGACGGATAGGAGTGATCAGAGACTAGGAAATAGAGAATGAGGGAGTCGAATGACCCTTGCTCATCCTCGAGACGTTGGGGTTAGGGCCGTTCGGTGCTGTTTGTAACGTATAATCTATCTGGAACAGCCTCGAATTCTTTTTATTCTTTTATTTTTTTCTGTTTTTCTCTTTTTCTTTCGTATATGGTTTCCTTCGACTATGGTTTCTTTCGACTATGGTTTTCTTCGGCTGTGGTTTCTTTCGACTATGATTTCTTTCGACTATGGCTTCTTTCGTGATAAGGTATATCGAGCTCCAGTAGCGCAAGCAGTCTGGCTAGCCTTCTTCTCTCGGGGGTGTTTGTCTGTCCGTTACGGCATCAGAGAAAAACGTCCTGGGACAAACGTCCAGGGCGATTCTTCCACCGCCTCATCGCTTGAAGTAAGAAAGACCCAAGATAAGTAATGCTTGCCTGCTCTTCCTGGAAGCAGGAAATCGTTCCAGCACTTTTAAGACTCCGATATATTGCCACGCTCTGACACCCATTAGACGGGCACCATTGGTTTAGGCACATCCATCATAGGGTTACCAGTCTGGCCTGATGACCTTGATGCCTGCCCGAAAATTGTTGGGTATTTTGCAGACTTCTCGAGTTCAACAGCAAGGGGTTTAACAAAGAACTGCTTTAGTTGCCTATCAAATGAGATCCAACGATCAAACTGTAAACAAAGAAAAGAAGAAGAAAGTCTTAGCACACAAACCATTGAGAAAAAAGAGGGACAGTACTTACTGATGCCAAGCGATATCCAAGCCACAAACAGCGTTCTGTTCGAGGCATAGTTATGCTAGGGGGCTCCAAGAACCGTTCTTCATCATCCACAGTGCAGTGGGCGAAGAATCCAGGGGGATGGTATAG
>PDNA01000148.1:0-83285 GCA_002573605.1 Polytolypa hystricis UAMH7299 | reverse complement strand
CTCGCCCCCCCCCCCCCCCCCCCCAGGATTCTCGTACTATCCAAGCATCTCCTGCGAAGCGAATAGCTGCCCAGTCTGAGATACCCTGACGCTGACGCTGACCTGCATTGGCCCGGCAGAAACCAGAATCGGGACCAGTGACGTGTTTCTCGGCCAGCAGAGCAGCCTAGTGGGCCCCCCGTTGTCAAAGTCGTTATCCGCCTGCACGCACACAAAAGACGTAAAAAATCATGTCGTCGGCCTCTCCTCCCAAAGATCCAGAGGTGGAACCAGGAATTCAGTCAGGCGACGACCAGGAGCACATGGAACGGGAACACCAAGACACACAAGCGCCGGGCCAGGGTGATTTCGAGGTGAAAGAGCAGGACAGATGGCTGCCGATTGCAAATGGTTCGTTCGTTTCGTTCTTTGCATGTTACAATCCTCCCCTGATTTGCGCGACACCCTACATCTTCCTGCAGCTTGTCACTGGCCTCTATTACCTATCCCCGCGCTCCGTGCTTCTAGAATAAGCGCGTCTTATTTATTAGCTATGGATTCTTACACGCCATTCGCCTTTCCCCCTCAGCCATGTTATGCATGTTTTCTCAGCGTCGTTGCTTTGGCTGGGTTATGATTCGTCCTCTGCCAACTGAGGCATTTTGCTATTCATGTCGAAGAGTTCTCAACATTTGAGACCTTAATCCAATCTGATGGATCAATCCGCAAACCTTTGTATAACCAAGCTTATGATGCTGACATTTACGGTTCCGGTCTAGTTGCGCGTATTATGAAGACTGCTCTCCCCGAAAATGCCAAGATCGCGAAGGAAGCAAAGGAGTGTATGCAGGAATGCGTGAGCGAATTCATATCATTCATTACCAGCGAAGGTACGACTCCTACTATCGGCTCTGCTACGCAGCTGCAAAGACTAATGCTTTTTTTTGTGCTTTTTTGGAATAGCATCGGAGAAATGTCAGGGAGAAAAGCGAAAGACTGTCAATGGGGAGGATATCCTTTTTGCGATGACTTCGCTAGGGTTCGAAAACTATGCGGAAGCTTTGAAGATTTATCTTTCCAAATATCGCGAAGTAAGTATTAGATAGCACCTTTCTCTCCTTCCATCCGTATACTTTTCGTTTGTCGCCTCAATTTGGCAAGACGAAATATCTGAACAATTGAATTGATTGGTTTGAGACCCAATCCTCAAGGGGGGAGAACCAGGCCCGGCCAACGAGCAGCGGCTACGGTACCGGCGGCCCAGTCGGTGGGAATACCAGCGGCGGCGCCGGGGGCGTTGCCGCCGCAAGCGCAACGGGTGCACCCGGCTTCCCAGTCCCGCCCGAGAATGCCAACAACATTCTGAGCCAGAATATGGACCCGAACGAGCAGGACGGCGCAGCATACGGATATACGACCATGGTGGGCACAACACACAATGGTGCCGGTGGCGAAACCTTTTAGCCCTCACCAAGACGCTTCCGGGGTCTAGGATACGTTGGCAGGCTGCAGCTATGAGATATAGCTGTAGTCTCCGACATCTTCCTATTCCTCGAGCAAGACCAGCATGAACTGGCGGTCCTAACCAACCCCTTTGGTTAGGAAGAACGAGTGAGCAACACAAGCAGGCGAAGGTTTCTATTCCACTAGAATTAAACGGGTCGAATACCTAGAGCAGGTGTTCGATACGGGCCCATTGTTTTGATATTCCAACGACAGTCCTTCCCCCCTTTTTTTGGGCAGCCGGGTTTTCATTTTCCCCTTTACATGTACAAACGGCTAGGTTGATACGGCTCTAGTTTTGCTAATTTTGCGTGAACGGGATGGGAACGATGGAATTTTGTCTCTGAGATTTGTGTGTGTTATTAGTCCAGAGAGTCTTTAGGGAAGCAGGGAGTCACCGAGGTGGGCGCTGAGTTACACCAAGGGGGTACGCGGGGTTCCCTTTTTTCTTTTTCTCGAAATTGTGGTCAGTTTTTTTGGGCGCTGCGGCGCGTGGTTCACGCAGACAGTAATTCGGTGCTACCTTTTTTTGAATTCTTTCTTGTTACTTTTTCATGCGTTTGAATTTAATTTGCTTGACTCCCCTTTTTGATTTCGTTGTTTCTTTGTCTTTTCTTATCAGCTTAGTTTCGACCTAATACTATATACCCCAAATTCTGTATGAGTGCGTCTAGGTTTCGATGGTTATTATAGTGGTAGTTCCGCACACTCGTCTTCGTGGACCTACTCCTATTTTATTACTCCGCGTCCTACGATTTTCAATTGTCCTTTGTTTCCTTCGGTCTGGTTGTTGTCACAAAGTCAAATCACGTGAGTATGATGCAAACCCGCCAAACAAAGCAAACAGACCAAATTTCAACCCCATAGCTATCAAGCACCAGTACCAGCTACAGCAACAGACGTGCCCGTTCATGATTATGTTCTGAAAATGATATACTAAAATCTTCTAACCACACCGTACCTACCACCATGGACGACCGTTTAACAGGCGGAGAGAGCCCGAAGCGTCGGAAGCTCGACGGCGACCGTTTCGCCTCTGCATCCCGCATCGTCCCCAGCTCCGCAAAACACGTCTATGCTCCGAAGAGCCGCCTTCGGGACTCGAACGCCGCCAGTCGCTCCTCTACACCCAGAGGCACACGCGATGATTCAGGCGCAACCCCGCACCAAACGGGATTCGAAGGCCCCGAGCCGTCCCTCAGTCGCGAAGACAATCTCGCGCTGGACCGCGACTGGTACGCCGGCGACGACCTAGGCCACACCTTTGGCGACGAGACGCATAACCCATTCGGCGGCGCAGATAACACCTGGACGGACCAGCTGCGCGAAGCCGCACTGTCTGAGAAGAAGAATAACAAGCGCATGAGCGCGCGAGCGGTGCAGAAGCAAAAGGACGTCGATGCGTGGGAGACGAATCGCATGCTCACATCGGGAATCGCGCAGACAAGAAGCTACGACGCAGACTTTGAAGAGGATGAAGAAGGCACTCGTGTGCATTTGCTGGTTCATGATTTGAGACCGCCGTTTTTGGATGGGAGAACGGTCTTTACGAAGCAGCTGGATCCGGTCCCTGCGGTGAGAGACCCACAGAGTGATATGGCGGTGTTTAGTCGGAAGGGGAGTAAAGTTGTGCGAGAGAGGAGACAGCAGCGCGAACGACAGAAGCAGGCGCAGCAGGCTACGAATATGGCGGGCACGGCGTTGGGGAATATTATGGGCATCAAGGAGGATGAAGGGGATAGCGCCGCGGCTATACCTGGCGAGGAGGACCAGGGTGGTAGTAAAGGCGGGAACAAGTTCGCAGAACATATGAAGAAGAATGAGGGTGCGAGTGAGTTTAGCAAGAGCAAGACTCTCCGGGAACAGAGGGAATATCTGCCGGCGTTTGCTGTCAGGGAAGAGCTGTTGCAGGTTATTAGAGATAATCAGGTTGTTATTGTTGTTGGGCAGACTGGGTCTGGCAAAACAACACAGTTGACGCAGTTCCTCTACGAAGATGGCTATGGGAAGTACGGAATGATCGGTTGCACACAGCCGCGCCGTGTTGCTGCCATGAGCGTGGCGAAGCGAGTGGGCGAGGAGATGGAGGTAAAGTTGGGCGGCCTGGTCGGTTATGCTATTCGTTTTGAGGATTGTACTAGTAGCGAGACAATGATCAAGTGTAAGGAGAGCTCCTTTCCGCCGGCCCCCCCCCCCCCCCCCCCCCCCCCCCCCCCCCCCCCATTTGATGTTTAGAAGACTGCTAACCTAGACATTGCGGCTTTAGATATGACGGACGGCGTGTTACTGAGAGAGTCCCTAGTTCAACCGGATCTCGACAAATACTCGTGCATCATAATGGACGAAGCTCACGAACGCGCATTAAATACAGATGTCCTAATGGGCCTCCTGAAAAAGATCCTCGTACGGCGAAGAGACTTGAAGTTAATCATCACCTCCGCGACCATGAACGCGGAGCGGTTTTCGAGATTTTACGGAGGTGCTCCGGAGTTCTTCATTCCTGGGAGAACATTCCCAGTGGATATACAGTTCTCGCGCTCCCCCTGTGAGGATTACGTTGATAGCGCGGTCAAGCAGGTTCTAGCTATTCACGTTTCTCAGAGCGCGGGGGATATTCTTGTATTCATGACGGGACAAGAGGACATTGAAGCGACGTGTGAATTGATAGAGGAGAGGCTGAAATTACTCAATGACCCGCCAAAGATCAGCGTGCTTCCAATCTACAGCCAAATGCCGGCGGATTTGCAAGCCAAGATCTTCGACCGGGCTGCACCCGGCGTCAGAAAAGTTATTGTTGCGACTAACATTGCAGAGACGAGTCTGACAGTGGATGGTATCATGTATGTGGTCGACGCCGGTTTCTCGAAGTTGAAGGTCTATAATCCGCGAATGGGGATGGATACCCTCCAAATCACTCCTATCTCGCAAGCCAACGCTTCTCAGCGCGCAGGTCGTGCTGGCCGCACGGGACCAGGCAAAGCATTCCATCTCTTCACCGAAGTTGCATTCAAGAGTGAGCTGTACATTCAAACCATTCCCGAGATCCAGCGGACCAACCTCGCGAATACGGTGCTGCTACTCAAATCTTTGGGTGTGAAGGATCTGCTTGATTTCGACTTCATGGACCCTCCGCCACAGGATACAATCACAACATCACTATATGACCTTTGGGCGCTAGGTGCTCTCGATAACCTAGGCAACCTTACCCACATGGGCCGGCGCATGAGCGCATTCCCCATGGACCCATCCCTCGCAAAGCTCCTCATCGCCTCCGCCGAAGAATACGACTGCAGCGAGGAAATGCTCATCATAGTCTCTATGCTCTCTGTGCCCAGCGTCTTCTACCGGCCCAAGGAGCGCCAAGAAGAATCCGACGCCGCGCGCGAAAAGTTCTTCGTCCCTGAATCCGACCACCTAACCCTCCTCCACGTGTATACGCAGTGGAAAGCAAACGGGTACTCCGACGCGTGGTGTGTGCGGCACTTCCTACACCCCAAAGCGCTACGTCGTGCAAAGGAGATCCGCGAACAATTGCACGATATCATGACGATGCAGAAAATGAAGCTTATAAGCTGCGGCACGGATTGGGATGTTATCCGCAAGTGTATTTGCTGCGGTTATTACCATCAGGCTGCGAAAGTCAAGGGTATTGGCGAGTATATTAATCTACGGACGAGTGTTACCGTGCAGCTTCACCCTACCAGCGCGCTGTATGGGTTGGGATATCTGCCGGACTATGTGGTGTACCATGAGTTGATATTGACGAGTAAAGAGTATATGGCGACTGTTACATCCGTGGATCCTCATGTAAGTTTTTTTCCCCTTTTCTCCCCCCCCCCGTCTCTTCGAAACCCCCCACATATAAAATACCACTCCTTCACCAAAAAAAAAGACAAACAAAAGAAAAGTCTCACTAACCAAATCCCTCTCCTCCAAAAAAAACTCAGTGGCTCGCCGATCTAGGCGGCGTCTTCTACTCCATCAAAGAAAAGGGTTACTCCGCGCGCGAAAAGCGCGTTACAGAGCATGAATTTAATCGGCGAATGGAGATTGAAGCGCAGATGGAAGTTGATCGGCAGCGCGCTGCAGAAGAGAAAGCTAGGAAAGAGGAAGATGAGGCGGCGCTGGGGAGGAAGAGGGAAGTGGGTACTGCGGTGGGGGTGGGGGTTAGGTCGTTTGTGAGGAGGCCTGCGTCATCGACGGTGGCAGCGACGGCTGCAAAGAAGAGTAGTGGGGGCGTTGTGAAGAGGTCGTCGAATATGAGGAGGGGGGGAAGGGGGTTTTAAGTTTCTTTTTGCTTGGATGTGCATGATTCCGTTTGGATTTGGGCATGAATGACACCATGTTGCTTGTATTTTCTTTTTTGATTATTGGGCGAGGATATAGACCCTTTCTTTTTTTTTGTTCCGGCTCGAT
This sequence comes from Polytolypa hystricis UAMH7299, assembly GCA_002573605.1. Lineage (NCBI taxonomy): Eukaryota > Fungi > Ascomycota > Eurotiomycetes > Onygenales > Polytolypa > Polytolypa hystricis. Next base: position 77,387 of record PDNA01000148.1, on the reverse strand, counting down.
TATTTCAGTAGACGCGGCTTGTATATATGTGCATGTGCGAAAGGCCAAAAAATGAATAAATAACCCATAGATCCATATATAATAATCACTTCCTCCCTCAGGAAAAAACTGAGCACAAACTGAATATGGAAAATCCATGGCATTTCAATCTATCATACAACAGGAGTGTTGACCATCCCCCCAAACTCTTTTTCAACAGTAGAGGGAATATAATGGCATTTTTGAAATATATCAGAAAAAACAAAAGAGTCCCACCATCTTGCGAACACCAGTCAGAGCACGAAAAAACAAAAAAAAGTTAGTAAACAGCTCCTGGCCTCCCGAATCTCGACCACCAGCAAAGATTTAAGCACCCTAATTGATGAAATTAATACAGAAGAAATGCAGGATAATACTGCCAAACACGTAATCCGCAAACGCCCTATGTGGTTTAAAAAGATTCCAGTTAGTACCATGACCCCCTTCCAAAAAGAAAGAAACACACATATGCAAAGGGAAAAAAAACAAGGGGGCTCCCCTGAGGAAAAGTAGGAGAGAGAGTTGGAAACTGTCGTAGAAAAAGCGGGGGCTTGGGCTGACCTTTCACTAGATACGCCAGGTGCAATATCTCCATTCCCCTTGCGCGCAGAGTTGTTGTTGCCTTTTACGACGGATTTCCCATCCTTTCCGCCCTGGTCACTCGTCTGCATGCGCAAGCTGGCGGTGAGCACGAATTGGCCGACTGCGGCGGAGAAGCCGCTGAGGAAGGCGTTGAATGGCTATATATATCGTCCAAGGTGATTAGAAAACACTGAAACTTAAGATAAAAAGAGAAATGGACTCCAGAGATAGTGGAAAAACTTGTTCTGTCCATAAAACGTACGTAGTTCCCAGCAAGGACGCAGTATACAAACTGCATAGCACCAACGATGATCAGAAACCCCATAAACGCATCTAAGAGTAATATCCTCTGCGGTGTTTCGGAGAAGTATCGTTGCCAAATGCCGTAGACAATATCCTGGGTGGGGGATTGTGCTGAGAGGGAGATATTCGCCGAAGATGAGGAGGAGGTTGTCTGGGGTTTCGTGGTGGCTGATGTCATATTGGTGGAGGAAGGGGCGGCTGCGGGAGCGGGAGAGGTGCCCGCTGTGCGTTTTTTGGCGACCATGAAGGGTGGTGGAGGGAGGATGTGATATGTAATAGGCTTGTAGTACGGCTATACGACGCAATTGGGTGTTGTTGGCGGTTGCAGAGGGCTCAATTGCGGAGTGGAAGTTGGCGATTGTCGAGATGTACTTTCGACAGACAGACAGCTTCCTGACAGCTAAGTCGCATGTCACATGTTCACAGGTCATGTGACTATTAATCTAACGTTCTTCAGCTTAGCGTGTGCTTGGAGTAGTTTAATCTCAATTGAGTTTAGTCCAATATTGCTGCTTTCTCAACTATATAAACGTCTTTTGTTCCCGCTGCTTGAATGGCTTGTTTTAACTTGTGGGGCCTGCTGATTTGAGTTGCAGGTCCAACTTGGGATGGGCTATAGGGCTCAGATATGTAAATAGCTTGACGAGGCCACGCGAAACTAGTTTTAAAATATTGGATTCTCTGGCGGGGAACTAAACGATTTGAATGGAACAGGCCCAACTGGGCCAATAACTAGCCCGCGGTCTGAGGCGGGAGGGGAGCCGCTAAGAGAGGCAATGATAGTACTCGATTATGGTCTTTCCAGTGAACAAGTCCGGAGAACCCTGTGGTTTATAATTTCCGTTTCAGTCTTTTTCCCAAAAGAACTTGTTCCTCGTTTATAATCGGGCTGATACGACGTAGTTTGAATGTTATATGTGGTCACATAGCAATTACTATGAAGAGAATGATCTTTCCGCGCAAACGAGTACTTTGGTATTTGCCAATAGGGAAACCTGAGAAACGGGGTAGATTCAGGGTTCCTCTTGAAGGCGACGGGGAATATGATGTATAGATATATCGCATATGTTCAGCCAGCACTGGTATGGTTGAATCTCGATCAAGGGAGTCCCTTCCCCATTGTCCTCCGTCAGGCTATTCCAATTCAGTGTTCTCTCGTCCATCCATAGCCCACAAAACATCATCATCGCAAATGAATGACGGGAAAAAAAGGTATACCCATATCCTCATCCATCCATTCATATATCCAGTATCTTACATTCCCAACCCCGCCACCCACTCCTCGCTTCCCCTCATAAGCCCCACCCATACACTCCTCAACACCCCACTCTTTTCCCCTCCATTCCATTCCCCCTAAACCCTCGAAGCCCTCTTAGCCCTATACGCCAGCGCAAAAACCACAAGCCCATACGTCGCCAACACACTCAATCCCATCGGCACAGGTTTTCTCGATCTAATAGCGCGCGGAATCGCACTTCCGCCTAGCACTGTCGAAGCCAGCAGCGCTAATTCCTCGCCATAGGAGGATGAAGATGATAGGCGGAAGTAGCTGATGGCGTAGATGGCGCCGACGGCGAGACCGGCGACGATGGATGGGATGGAGCCGGTGCGCGCGTAGCCGATGACGCCGCCGAGAGAGGTTAGGATGGAGAGAAGGGCGGCGGAGGTCGTGGTTGTTGCGCTTGGGGAGGACTGGGGGGGGAGGGGTTTTGAGATTAGTGCGCGGTTTTTTAGAGGGAATGAGGATTGCGTGGATTTGTATAGTTACCATAGTTAAAGATGTCGAGTGTTTGTTTGTTGTTCGAGTTTGCGGAAGTATGAAGGGAACCAAATGCGGGGAGAAGGAAAGCGTTCAATTAGCTATCGCTTTAACCTCTAAGTTCGGGGGTTTGGAAAAGAAAATCAAATCAAGTTTCCCTAATTGTCTTGACTCCCTTTCTTGAGGCTGTAGTAGTAAGTGGGAGAAAATATAAAGGAGGGATCAAGAGAGTGATGATTGATGAAGCTGTTGATGATGACACACTGCCAAGCCTCGGGTGCGGAGTCCGGGAGCTGGCGCCATCTGCGTGGGAAACACGTGGCTAAATTGATATATAGATGCTATGGCTCAGGAGTCAGGGGTATTAAGTTGGTTATCGCCAACAATCCTTGAGTTCAAGAATTAGGATGCCACCCACCAGCATCGCAGATGCAGAACAAGATCTCTGGAACTCTGCCTCGCCCTCTGTCACCAAGCCCAGATACCCAAGCACCTGTTGGTGTCTGTGGTTGTACTGATGGAACTAGCACAGAATAAACTATTCCTACACAACTTCCCATGTCAAAGCACAACTGACAGATAGTATCTCCCTATAGATGTCTGTAGCTGCTAGCATGTAAGCACACTGCAGGTAGACCATGAACAGTACTCCTGGCAGCCCCTATGATTGGAGTACTTAGATATCTTGGCACATTTCACATGACTTCTCAATGTGGGCTTCACCCTTTTTCCGACCCTGTCAAAACACATCAATGAAATGATTTATTCTACTTTGTGCCTGCCAACTTGAAAGCATGGGCAGAACCCGGCGATTGAGGCAGGGTGAGGTGACTTGCTCCTGGGCAAAGGAGGAAGAGACCAATATTCTTACTGCCCTTCAAGACCATCCACAAAGAGCCAACTACTTCTCCCACCTCCTCAAACATTCAAATGCAGTCTGGAAAGCTGCTGCACACCACCTCAGCATATCTCCAAAGGAATGTGAGCTTGACAGCTTTGAAAATTGGTTGTCTAGAAGCTTCAATGTCTGTATTCCTGCCATTGTTCGCAGTCACAAAGAGGTGCAATATTGCATTGGGTTGGTGAATCCTTTTGACCAGGCAATGCAGATGAGAAGATATGATGTGAAGCAGGCACTTATGCATGGTTGAAAGAGAATTGTCTTTCAGTACCAGTGCCTAAACTTTATGGATTTGCTCTGTCAACAGGCCAAAGTGTAAGACATGAGGCAAGATCTATACTTCCAGTCAGGAGTATCTGGCTAACAGGATCATAGTTCACAGCTGCTGAGAATCTACCACTACTTCTGCAATCCTTCCACTTTCTTTGTTGCTACATGCTTAAGCTATTTGGATATATGTCACCATCCGCATATGTTCGCCGCCAGGGACCATGCCTTAGCGATCTCAAAGCTAGCTATCTTCTCATCCAGTACATAGACGAGTCCGAGGGTACTATGCTCTCCTGTACATGGAATAACAGACAACATGATAAAAATCTATGTGCAAATCTGTTCAAAGGTTTAGCACAGATAATATTAAAACTTGTCAAAGTTCCTGTGCCACAAATTGGTTCATTTGTTATCAACAACAATGGATTTTTGGTGCTGAGTAACAGGCCACTTTCACTGGAAATTCATCAACTGGAGAGTGAGGAGATCCCAGTGGATATACCTAGGGACATGACATACTCCTCAGTTGACTCATATGTGGCTGATACACTGGCTTTTCATGACAGCTGTCTACACCACCAACTGAATGCAATCAATAATGAATTCAACCTTACCACTATGAAGACTGTGGCTTCACACTTCTTTAAATGTGACCCTCGTCGTGGGCATTTTGTCTATATGCTAAACAACCTCCACCAGAGTAATATCCTTGTCAATGAACAACAGAATGTCAGGTATCTTATTGATTTGGAGTGGGCATGTTCACGACCAATTGAGATGCTGCACCCCCCTCACTGGCTTACCAACCAGGGTGTGGATATGGATACAACTGAGGCAGAGCTCTTTAACTTCAATACATCAAGAGTTCATGAGCATCCTGGAGCAGGAGGAGAAGCAATACTACAGAGACAATACAATGTCGCTTTCAGAGGTTATGAACCGGGGATGAGAGACCAAAATGTTCTGGTTTTCATTAGCCCTCATGACCCTGACTGGTCCGTCCCAGATATTTTACAATCATATCCAGCAGGAAGTTGTAGGGAATGATGTTGACAGGGCCTGGTTTCTGAAAATCATAAAGCACTTGTGGACACAAGGTATAGAAGCTTTCATAGCAAAGAAACTTAAAGAGAAGGCAGCCTATGATAAGAAGCTGCAAGAAGAGTTTAATATTCTGCCTACCACATAGATTCCTTCTTCTCTTGGTCCCTAGGTTTCTCCCTTTCCATTGCCTCTCGATACATTCTTTCTTCCCTAATCCTCTTTCGATGGGCTTGAGTGGCTCTTCCAGACAAGCTGAGCTGGGCCAGTGTTTTTGTCTCTACTGCAACTCCCTCTTCAACTGCCACATCGTACGATGCATTGGAGTATTGATCAGCAGTGCTTGCTGCTCCATCAGCTGCTGCTCCGAGCAGGCTCTTTTCAGTTTCACTCAGATTTTCTTTTGTTCCTCCCAATGCCATCAGAGTGCATAGTTCTGCTTTTGCCTTTTCCATTTCCTCTGATGGAAATCGGGCTCTGAATAGGAAGGAGAGCGCCAGGAATGGGATTTGGAACCCTGTGCCCATTCTGGCCGAATCTCTTCATACCGATATTCTGTTTCCGCGGTGAGACTTCTCCAGAATAAAAGCCACTCTGCTTGCACACTGCTGGTGATCTTGCTGTCTCCTGTCGAGGACCTTCCACATCCTCGAATCTCGCCCTGTGTTCGCACTTTGCGTCATAGCGATCTCGCTTCTTTTCATCCGATAGGGTCTCATAGGCCTCTTGGATATGGTGGGTATTATCAGAAAAAGTATCCTGAACATTACTTGGTTTCTCTAGTTTTCCAGGGTGGGAAGGGATTAGTGGATGCAGACATTCTTACCTTTCTGAATTCATCTGACAGTTTCCCCTTATTCTTATCGGGATGGTACTTGAGAGCCAACTTCCTATATGCAGACTCGATCTCTCCAACAGAGGCATTTGACGCCACGCCCAGACCTTAATAGCAATCGAAGGATCAGAATCTCTCCATCTTGCCAGTTAACTGAACTGCAATATCTTCAGAATGAGAGGAGAGAAGATTTGAAGGGAACCAAAGGGAAAGAAACTCCATTTCATTTTATACAGCCAGTGAAGCAGAGCACATCATCCACATCCACACTAGCTTGCATACTAACGCTATTTCGAGCATCGCCTCCTAGGAGGTTGGCAATCATGGGAGGGGAATGCTTGGACAAGAAAGCTCTTGCAACCTAGGCTTCCGCCCCCCCCCCCCATGGCTCAAAGAGGTGTTGGGGCCATGGTTAGAGAAAAGGTCGAGGCAGAATCGCCTGCGGCACTGTAAGCCCACAGCGAGGATTAGGGCTGGGCGAGGATACACTGGATAGACACTCCCCTGAGCCAGACCCTAGACACTGCATTAACAAGCGTTGCTAACTCCTCTTCACCAGTGATATGCACAGGGAGCCATGACATATCTCCATACTGCCTTGGCCAAGCAAGGATGTATGTAGCTCGCAATGCCCGTCGCCTCTTTGCCATAAGTATGTGATTCAGAGGCATCCATATTTAGTAGATAGCCTTGCCAATATACAAGCTACATGCGACCCGCACTGTGCAGCACATACTTACAGTCCCCATGTGCTGCCTCCTGCGCGCCCTCCAATTGTTCTCTCGTTAAGGGATTTAAATTGTACTCATTCCAATTACGAGACCCCCCAAATCCTGTCAAGGGCCAGCGTACGGGGAATGTCTGATGCCGTTGACTGGACCAAAACTTGGTATCATCTGCGGGCCCCCCCACACCCCACCCCTCCGCCAAAGTTTCAAGCCCACCAAGGGGCTGAATGCCGTTCACTCATAGCCTGACTAAACAGCCCGTCTCTAATGTTTGTTAGAAGTAATTCTTCTTTTGATTCGAAGAAGGAGATCCTTTGAATGGCAAGTTGGAAAGGGGGGAGTGGGACGGTGAAAATACAACATACACTGATATTCATCCGTGTCAGCGAGCGGAGTCCTTGTACTTATGTTGTATCAGGGAGTCCCCGGACATATGAAAATACTACTTAGTAATTTTTTTCAGAGGTGTTTTAATACTTCTCCTAATTTTCATATCCTCTATCCACGATTACTCCCTTTGTTTCAAGCCTTGATGCTATGAACCACATATTTGCATAGATATATTCACCATTAGAATTGTTGGGTAAACTAACTTTAAAAAAAAACACACAATACCATGATACATAGGGATATCGAGCAAAATCAGAGCAGGAAAAAAAACAAAAAACAAAGGGAGCAGATGGCAAAACACAATAAACCCACACACCATTCCGTCAAAAAACTCCAAAGCTCCTGATAACAATGAGTAAAAAGAGGTCCCGATGAATAGAATATCCCAGAAAAACACAATCCGCTCTTGGTTTTCTTCCTTCCTCAATTGAAAACTTCTTCTTCTTCTTCTTCCGGATCCCACTCCACCACATCATCTGGAAGTTCATTGACCAAATCTCCAATCTCCATACTCTCTCTCATAATTTGCCTAGCCTCGGAATCGCCAACGTTCATGTCCTCCTTGACTAGCAAGACGGTTAACTCGGGGACAAGAACCTCCTGTATGAAGCCCGACACACCCATAGCCGTCATCAGCTTGTCTCCCGGTGTCAGGTTCCTGATTTTTGTTGTAAATCGCGCCATCACAGTTTCCATCCTATAAAAAAGATAGTCAGCACGAATTGCCCAGAGATACTCTATAAAAAACCACAAAAACTCACATCTTCTTTGATCCCCTACTACCATAATACCCCGCCGACATCGCATCCAAACTATCACTGAAAATCCCCATACGGTATGTACCCTTCTTCTTCATCGCGTCAGAAGACTCGACAAGGTTCCGATAAAAAGAAGACTTTTTCTGCGTCAATATGTCGTCCAAGTCAGGAAAATATTTGGCGATGCGCGCATCCAATGCGTCCCAATGTATTGTAGGATACGCCCGTTGAACCCATTCCTGCTCTGCCGTTCTCCTCTTGTGGTCGCGGCAAAATTTCACTTGTTTCGAAGCTTTGCGGCGGGGAGTCGCGTTGAATTCTGCTAATATCTGCGGGTCGACGGGCATTTTGCACATTGGACAGAGGGCTTGCTTTGGTAGTGGTGGAGAATATTTACGTATGAATTTTTCACTTGCGGACAATTGTAGTGAGATCGACGAGGAGACGGAGCTCAAGGGCGACAACGAGCCTTCTGGGTCAAGATCAATGTCGGGATCAAAGGAGAAATCGTCGTCGATCTCGCGCGAGTTATTCGTAGGTATGGACGAGTTCGAGAAATCGTCCAGCGAAATCTCAATTGGATTCTTAAACGACGGTCCAACGGAGGATACCTGAGACGAGTGAATTGGCTGGTCATTTTTATCTAGGCCAGAGTGAGATGTAAATTTCGACTTCGATTTTGACGGCTCTGCAGCGCCGTGAATATTGCGGACACCGTAAACGTTCATTTTTCGTTTCTTGAACGCGGGGAAATGAGCGAGGGAGGGAAAAAGCTCGTCTGATCCCCGCACTCCAAAAGCCCCATCAGCAGACTTTCGACGCGACTTTTCGGTTCTTTTTGCGGGTGAAGACGACGTAGTAGTAGTAGTCGCTTGCACTCTTCCGGACCTCCTGCGATCTTCCTTTGCGGGCGACTTCGTGGGCTTTTTCCTCTTGGGGGGGCTTTTCCTTTGCAGTTCCTCCGCTGCGGCATCTCCTTCCGCTAAGCTAATCCCGACATCCTTTGCTGACCAATTCAACGATCGTCGTCGCCCTGGGGTTGGTGGTGACAGTATGGTATTTGGATATTCATCGTCGTCGGTCGAGCTGATAGGCTCATCGTCAGTGGCTGGTTCCGGCCTCTTGCTTTTGGTGGTGGTGGTGGTGGTGGTAGGCTCCTGTGTAGCTTCTCCTTCGCCCGTCTCGTCTGGTTTCGTGGTGCCGCCGATAGACTTCCTTGTAGGCCGTCCACCAATATGGCTCAGCAAGGTTGGGCCATTGTAATTCTTCTTGGTCAGCTGCGTGCTGGAGAAGCTCGAGTCTGGCCGCGATATAGCTGCCATGATCGGACACGCAGCTCTCTGCAACGCATCGATTGGGGTGCGGGTTGTATATATATATGCGCCTCCGACAATCAATGGCACAACTAGGCTGGCTTTTGTCGTTGAAAAGTAATGGACAAGAGGACGTTCCGGCGACGCGCTTTGGCTTTGGGGTTGTGTCGTAGTAGAGCGGGACTGTGCCTGGGCTCTAAACAACACTAGTAGAAGACAGCTGGTGGAGGAGCTGGGCACCACCGCACGTGACTGATCATATTCTGGGGTCGTGTGGCAGCTACAAGATATCAATTCGTTCTTCCTGATCTGTACCAAACATCCCTTAACGGAGTCGTCGGTTCCCAATTCTCCAGGAATAAACATAGGAGAAGGGCCCCCTAGTTTGGTCCGGTATAGATTCATCAATGGAGCGGGTGTTCATTCTCCCCGAGGTCCCACTCATTACGATGCTGAAACGCAAACACGGTCTCAGAACATTTTGACGACGTTGGGGGGCAATGGGAAACATGATATGGACTTTGTAGTAGTCTACTCTTGTGCTTTGCAAAAATCATCATCTAGGAAGCAGCGTTTGTTGCCACCTCTCCGTAAACAAGTACAACATTGTGCTAATAGTGCCACGTTAAAGTAGGATCTTTCGGCCAACATAAGCAACTGGTTTGAATCATTGCCACAAGAGCCTTTCCGTGTGCTTGGACTGCAGAAGTTATGGGATGTCGATCTGCATCTTACATTGGGAGCGCTGCTGTTCAGTATGTTGGAAGAGCCAATGTACATTACCAGTTACATCTTTTAGCGATTTCTACAGCGTTTCTATTGAACGAGTATCATGCGCCCACGATGAAGTTATACAGCGATGAGCAGGGCGCAACTCAAAGCGGGGTTGTTTATCAGCACACGAGGGCCATTACCCAAAAGGAATTGATTTGCCATTAATGAAGCTGGCGATTCTGGAATCAGATCCATGTGGCTCGAGGTGAGCATTGAACTCAAAAAGAAAAAAGGTCCGAGGTTGGGCAACTGGCCGGTTAAGCAAGGGGTTTTATTTGGGGTGGAGCACGTTGATGCGCTACATGGTGTCATTTTTCAAGTCAGAATTACCCTGCATAATGAGTGGATTGTCATACTGTAGCTGCCGAAGAAATGCTACATTATTTTGTTGATGTATGGAAGCAAGTACACTACATAGACTACCTGCCATGATGTCATCGCTCTGTGGTGGAAATAAACACACTTCATCAATCCAGCAACCAAAGATGCAGCAAGGCAACTTCAGCATGAGGCTGTGCAGCAGACAATTCTCCTATCTGAAATAATAATACATCTACAAGAATATGGATGTCCACAATTATATAGACACCTTGAATCTACCACTGCATCCCAATACCAACCCTTGGAACTACGGAGACTAACCATCCCATTCTTTTGGCTCCCCTGTTGAGTTGTCACGCGAGCGCTGCATAGCCACCCATCTAGATAAGATACTTTTGCAGTTCGTCTTGAGCACCCCCATCGAAAACGTGCAGCCGACCACAGTAATCGCAGAACTCATCACGAGCCTCAAAATCTGCTTGGAAGATATAAAAGACACCTCATTAATCCTCCTGGGGCCCGTCGCAAGATTCGCCACAAACGAACAAAATGCTGAACAACCGTCCATAATCATGGATTCCCCCGCCATACAGAATTCGCAACAGAAGCAGGAGCAGCCGCAGCAGCAAAAGCCACCCCTCAACCCCACCACCACAAACCCACCTCAATACACTCCAAGATCCCTTCTCGAAGAAGCCGAAGCCGCCGCCAACGCCCTCAATCCACCACCAGACTACGAAACCACCATCTCAGCCCCTCCCCCACAAACCCTCGACTCCCCAAACGAAACCCTCCGCATCACCGGCAAACACATATTCTCCTCCCTCAACCCATCAAAGCCCATATACCGCCTCTCCCACGCCCTCGACGGCCACGAACTAAGCCATGGCATCCTAGTCTCCCGCGTCGACCCCATCACAGATCGATCAAGAGATATATACGCGCTACGCGATGCGGCGAAATTCCATATCGGTCCTGCGAATTATGAGATTGATGGAGCGAGATTGTTGGGTCAGAGGACCGGGTATATGAGTAAAATTCTTACGAGGAATGGTTCGGGGTGGACTGCGAGTGCGCCGCGTCTACCTACGTTGACGGTCTATCCGCAATCTCCCTCATTCTCATCCTCGTCGGCAAGAGATAATGATGATACCAATGCCACTACGCGCGTCTTTGAATGGCGCAATCGCAAACGCGATGTCGTGCTTGCGCTCGAGCCGCGTCGGCGCTGGGACGCTGAGCGCAAAAGGCCGCTTACGGAGCCGATGCTGGAGCTACTTGTCCCGATAAATAAGGACGAGGGTGGTGGCGAGTTTCGCGATTTCCTCGTTGCCGCGTGGTGTATGTGGAATTGGAGGGAGGCGAAGGAGTTTACGAAGGAGCCGTTGACGTGGAGTGAATGTGAGTATTTAGGCTTTTTCTGCTGGATGCGATATACATCCTTAGAGGGGGAAATGTGTTCCCAGAGCTAATTGATATGACACATATAGTGAAACAGCAGGCGCGCACGACGGCTGCAAAGCGGTCGAGGGAAGGTTGGAACCCAATGCTCGCTGGGGGAATTGTGTGATATATATGTGCCTATGGCAGTCTCGAATACCGCCACGATTCAGCGACCTTTTTTTCTGGAGCCGGGCTTTCTGAAGTCTCTATATATAATCCCCCGCCAACCATACTCGTGCCGTAAGTAGTGTGTTTTTTGGATCGAAAGCTCAAAAAGAATGCGCAGGGAAAAAAAGGAAGTTGTAAAACTTGTCCACGAGCGCCGGGGTCGAGTCATGGCCTGCTGTAAATACCGTGATTTTAAATTGCAAATATCCAAGGTTCTGCAGGTAAATTTTAATGACATAATGAATGATATGGTATACTTTCCCTTAAAAGATGATTTATAAACAGCCCACAAAGATGTTCTTATATATCAAGGCAGCAAAATGGTGAAACTTTGTTGGGGGGAGGAGAAAAGAAACAAAAGTCATAAGGAAGAAAAGAGAACATCTAAATCACGGCCCCCCTATACGAAAGAGAACAACCAATCCATACTCTCTGTGCAATCCAAAAGGTTTCGAGGGAGAGAGAAAAAAAGAGCCCAACAGAAAGACAATACAAACAACTGTGAGACACTGTTGGAAATAGGATATTGTGATATGAATAATTAAATGAAAAGAAAAATTACCCATAGCCCCAGATGTGCGCATAATAAACCCCCTCTTGACACACTCATTATAAAAAAAAAAAGGTACAAGACGCTGATAAAAGAGGGGGAAACCCCCCCCCCCCCGGGACCAAATATTAAGAACATGCATTCGCTGAAAACATGTGTGCCTCGATAAACGACAAGATAGAAAGAACAAAAGTTATGTATGTACATATTGCCAGCACAAAAAAAGATCACGGCGGGGGAGTGGGTGGCATATAACATTAAAAAATATCGTGGGACAGGAGAAAAGATTACCGGAGCGCAAAAGGTGTGTGTTCAAACATGAAAAAGAACTATTCCCAAAAGATAAGATGGAAAACAGAAAAAGAGGGAAAAAAGGTCGTAGGGCGCATGTCTAAAAAAAAAAAAAAGATCTATTCAAAAGTCATTTGTATCTCCTTCTCTTTCCCGTTATTATGGTCATCATCATCAGCCCATGCATTATGGCTCAGGCTGAGAGTACTGCCAAACCTTGGAAGAGGTGGAGGGGGATTTCCACCACCTTGGACTGGCGTTGGCGTTGGCGTTGGCATTGTTGTCGACGACAGCAATTCTAGTCGGGATGAGGCAGGGGGCATAGCTGAATCCATAATGTTTGGGAACGGGGCGGAAACGGAGCGTTGGGGTGGAGTATGATATGCGGTGTCAAAGGTCATATCGAGCTCGTGGTCTTCATAGCGGGGTAGATGGTCGCTGTATCGATGGGCTGGCTCATCTGGCCATTGATAAGGCGAAGCTGCAGCGCTCTTTTCTGGTTTGTCTGTAGACGAATGATTTGGTCCACTGCTACTAGTACCAAATTCTGATTTTACGCTTATCTCGCTTTGTTGTTTCGCGCTCGATGGGGGAATTGATGATGCGGCGGAGGACGATGGCGTTGGTGGAGAATTGAGGTTGAGTTTCATTGGAGGCAATGTGGATTCGAGCTGTCTGACTTCGATTTGCTCACCGGCTAGTTCGGCTCTTATAGCATCGACATCGAAAAGGACAGTGCCGGGAGAGGTGGTGGAATGATTAGAATGCTGGCTAGGATCAGAAGAATGTTGGTCAACATCATAGGTCTCCCACCCTTTCTTTTCAGCCAGCTTGCCGCGTTTGAAGAAGCCAAAGCGCTTCTTGTCTGGCTTTTCTTCAGCCTCCTTTCGCGCGTCTTCAATCTCCCGTATCAACTCCCGCTGCCGTTGTTGATGGTTTTCCGGGTCAGGATCCTCGATTTCTGTGAATTCATCACTTTCCACCTCCCAACCAACCTCGCGGAGTAATCGTGGCATTGCGGTACGGTATGCCATGTGGCCATTAACAAACTCTGTAACGTTGATGTTTTCAACGCCCGGGACATTCTCCACTGGCGCAATGCCCGCAATGCGCATAATGCCACCACTGGTTGCCCGGAAGAGATAGCCCAGAATCCAGTCATTTGAAGCGTAACCATTCACAAATCTTCCAGATACAACAGAGCTGGCCTTCAAATATTCGTCCCGGTTTGCGACAATGGGAGAACCGAAAAGATAAACATTTTGTATTAGCCCGTGCGCACCGTGCTTCGCAAGCTCTTTCAGACACGAGAATATGACTCGCGAGCCCAAAGAGAACCCGAGAAGAGTGATTGGCCGCTTGCCAAGGTTCCGTGCCATAATTGAGTCAGCCATGATGAGGCCAGCCGCATTGGCTCGTACAAGAGAGACATTCCACGGGTTATCAATCAAGTATGAAAGTTTGGTGAGGACAATTGGAAGTTGCAATGATGCCATTAAAGCGGTGAGAATAGTGCTTCCAAGGACTTGCTGAAGACCTTGGGTGAGAGCCTGTGGGGGAGAAGTCGTAGTAAGCAAAATGGCCCAAGAAGTATTAGAAAAAGACAAAATACACACCTCGGTGGCTAAAATATTAATAGTAGCACCCATGCTCTGAAGCATTTCTGGTTCCCAAAGGACCGAATAGATATCACCCATAACCGGGTCCACCGTACTATAGGGCAATCGTACATCATCAACTTTGCCATTCATCCACCCAGCAACAGTAACAATAAGATTGACTCTTTTGTTATTGTGTAGCGGCCGGTACTCAAATGTCTGCACAGCGCCTGTTCTTCTATGCGAGGCTCTGACAGCGATTGTGCTGCCAGTAAGCGTGGCGCCCGAGGCAATCAGCGCTGTGCCACCAACACCTCCTAGAAATGCACCAGTACCGCTTATTCCAATCGTGCTGAGACCGGCAGCAAGGCCAAGGCCAATGACTGGTGCGAGCAACCCCGCTGACAAGCCAATTACCAGCCCTCCACCAACCGTTGCAAGTCCCATATACATGTATTTTTTGTTCAAGGCCTTCTTTCGACGGGTTTCCATGTGCTCTGCTTCATCCCACGTCTCTTTATCCGCCTCCTCCTGCATCTCCAAAGCATCAATGACACGTTTTTCGAACCGGCATATCTGTAGCCACGTCACCTCCATGGCCTCGGCAACCCGTTCAAGTAGCCTCCGTGATCGGGAATCGTAATTTGAATCTGCGATAAGAACTAAGAAAATATCGCATAAGACAGTCCACCTAAGGTCAATATCAAGTTTGTCCGAGGTTGGTAATTGAGACACGGTTTGGGCTTCAGGTAGTTCGGAAGTGCAGGTTTCTTCATAAGGTGGTGGGGATGATGAACACGTCGAATACTCAGAGGCTTCAGATACGCTAGCACAGCCATCAGCATCATTTAGATTCGGAGTGGCTAGCGTAGAAGTTGTTTTCCGGGACGACGTTTCGTCGCTGACAAGTGGGTTTTTCACCCGCGCGTTTTGCATCAAAGGACGGACGAGGTCCGCCGGCTGAACGCCATGTTCAGCTAGCTGCTCGATCATGACTTGTTCATCAGTATTAATATCCATATGCGCATATAGCCGTATCATCATCTGCTGACCCCACTTAGTCATTGAATCAATCGAGGCCGCAAAGTATTTCTTAGTCGACCTTGTGGGAGTAACGGCTTCCAAGTCCTTAACCATCTGGAAAATTGTCAGTCTTGTCACTCCAACGTAGGCAATCCGCTGACCCTCCGTCAGTAAATCTTTAGTTGCCTGCAATTGAGAAAGCGGGTCCCGCAAATCCTCGTCTTCAATACCAAGCGCATTGTTTTCTGGCTCTTTGAAAAGGTATTTTGTGTCGTCGTCTAAACTTGTAACCGATTGGGTATCGTCATCGATTTGGACTCTGGTATAGCCTTTTCCAGCACCACCTAAGCCTCGATAAACTTCACTATCGTCTTCATCGCCCCCGGCACGGGCAACAAGCCTTCCATGGTCATCATAGTGATCGAGGATGCCAAGAGCAGGCATGGCTTGCCAACCCCCGTCATCATCGGCATCGGCATCGTTCGTTTCATCTTTTGTGGTTAGGCGTTGATGCGACCACTCAGACACCTGTACGGCTGGGGGCTGGGTAGAGGCTTCATCGGAAGATTTAGAAAGTTCAGCGTCTCCTTGCCCAGAAGTGGACTCAGACCCTACTTTTTCAGCGCTTGACGGCGGGATTGCTTCAGAGTGAGCCTTGGAAATTGGGTCCGCTTTCGGCTGCTGCGGGTGTCCGTCTGTTTGGTTCTCTCCGGAAGCCGAAGTGATCGAGCTTGAGGGCTCCTGACCCTCGACATTTTCAGAATCATGCGGTGAAATTTTCTCATCCTTTGCCGCATTGATATCTCCGGGTATAGATACCTCTCTGGCAGGCGTTTGGTTCCGGGACTTTGTCCTTATTGGTAGTCCAAAATCATCCAGCTCTACGGAAGTCGTATCGATTGCAGAGCTATCATTGCCATCTTGAATAGTCTTTTGCCCATGAGGGATGTCGCACAGCGACTTCTCAGCTACCCCATTATTGAGCACAACCGCATCTCTTCCCCCCACCAGCCCTATACTCCTTGATTTCTCGGGTGTATCGAGCCCTTCCTCTTTATGGCCCTCTGGTGGAGTTGCCGCAACGCTCTGAGGTGGGATAGGTGACGTAGCTGCAGGGTCAACTGGACCATTCGTAGGGCCAGCTGCAGCAGAAGACATCGTAAACCGTTTTCCACCAGTCACTACTCGCCTGGGTCAACTTTTATATAAACGAACTGCTGCTCTCAACTTCTCGAAATTGGAGATTCGGTGCGTTGGGATTTCAAAATGGTGGGAGTCGCCCATTCATCAGCATGAATCGACACCGCGTTCGTATCTCGATATAGGTGCTAATACTGTCGCTCATACACACACAAATTTGCCCTCCACCCACACTCTCTGTCAAAAAGCCTTTCCCAAATGGTACTGCGTCGTCCACGAATAAAAGGGTGACGGCGGCGTCGGAGGAGGGCTGATTATACGATAAGGATGGTGGTGAAGGCAAAGTTCGAGCTCCACGACATGGCCTAACGAATTTCCAATTCCCCAACGCAATCTCAGATCGGTGGAGATTTGATCCTACGAAAAAAAACCTCGTGGTTCAGCATAATCAGCCCGGTCACCTGGAGTTCTCCGGAAGAGCTCACCTTGGCCACACAGTTTTAAACATAAGCAGCAACGCCGGCAACGAGACAGAATTAGTAAGGGAAGCAATAGATAGGTAAATCTCCTAATGGCGAGTTAGCTTTTCGCTACAGAAGTCCGCAAAGGGGGAGACGAAGCAGCTGGAGGAGAAATGCAGCGACGACATCCTGGCCGCGACAGTTTACTAAACAGGGGCTGATCTGAGGTGCAGATCACGTGCCTGCCAGCTGCGATAACGAAAGCTCCGGGATGCAGAGAGGTAGCCAATCGGAGAGCTTGCAGGTGTTATTTTTCCGGCTTGGAAGGGAAAGGGTCACTCACCAAAGCATACAGCATATGCAGCTACACTCAGGATATTGCCTTTCGATATGAACACAGCAGCAAGCACCCAATGCTAGCCAAGTTACTATATCAGCAATGCATAGTAGCCATCAGCGACATCCTTCCATGTCAAATAACGGAATGAACTACTATGTACTAAGGTATTCAGTTGCTACTCTTCTCTACTATCTACTATAAAATAACCCTAAACCACCGGATCTACTCGTAATCCCATGGATCTAACCCTTCACATGACACCATACAATGAAGGTTTGGGCTCTTTGGTCCTCCTCTGCCATGCTACCCCAGAGCACAACTCACTCCCATCCTTAACTCGCACCTTCCTCAACCATCTTAAAACCCTCACATGCGTTTTTCCCCTTGTTATGTCTGTCAAAATATCTGTATCTGGTGTACTCCGTAAGGGTCTAGGGGATAAGGAATATTTGGCTCAAAACCTGCTCAAGTTGAAATCGCGTCCACTCCGTGAGCCCGGTGCGTATTTGCCTATGACGCTATTCCTTCCGAACTGAACTGAACGCTCAGGCTATCCAATCTCCCGGGTTGGGTGCTGTAAGGAAACAGCCAGGAGCGCATCATTCTCAAACGCATTCAGCGAATGGATTTCAAGGGCAAGTTTGTACATATATCAATGTATGTACATGACGAGCAAGAATTCGGTTGGACGCTTGGCTTAGGCGCACGGATGGCGAGGTTATCATTTGAGGCCAACGTTGCAGATCCCCCTCGCAGTAACAATCCATACATGAAGTTGCCAGATATGACTATTCCCCTAGGGATGAGGACTCCTCAGTTCGGTTGATTGTTCCATGAGAGGTCACTGTGGTCGACAATAGTATTATCATAATCAATATATTGGAAATATGCCCTATCCACACGAACGAGCCGTCTAAAAGCAGCAGTTTCTCCCTGCCATGTCTCAAACCTAACATATAGATCAAGAAAGGAGACTAGATTTCCAAGCAGGGGCGGCTATTTTCACCCTCTTTTGGAATCTGCATGTCTTGTTCTGTGGGGAAGTTTCACGTTGAACAAAAAGAACCTGAATCCAGACACGAGGCGACTCATTGCACAACATGGCGGCACACGTGCATGTAATGCCGTCTGAGAGTTCCACTGGGGTTCGTTTAGAAGAGCCGGAGATGGACGATAGCACCGATGATACCCTCGATGATTGGATCAACAACAAGCTCTTCCAGGTTGTTTTCTAGAACATCGAAAGTTCTTTGTTAAAAAGCAGACAGGGATCATTCGATACGTCGGTTATGCCCGGTTGACTTGGCATCTCCACTTCCACTCATCATGTGTGGGCGGGTTGCCCTGCTAACGTCATTTTCCAGCCTCTACATAGTGACTGGGGCAGATCCCCCACCATGGGGTAGTACTTTTTGCCTCCCAAATGCAATCTATGAGGCTCAACCTCCCTTGATCCTGCTAATACGGAGATAGTGAGGCCTCTTTAAATGACCCGGGCTTAGCCTTGACTTCATATCCACCACTTCTGCTGCGTTCTGACCAATGAGCGTGTGGATGCACAGCAGGAGGCAACAACCATGATGACTGAACGCAGCCTCACTGACGGAGTCTCGGCAGAACGTCAACTTTCTCGGGGCACATCTCTGATATTTCCCATTTCCTCATGCTAGCTTATTAATCTACCCTTTGGCAGTCATCTACAAGTTGGGCTCTGGGGCAACTCCAAGCAAGTTGCTTTCAAAAGTTGCTGTCCTCGAGCACATCTACTATCCCAGCTGCTTGCATGGCCGAATCAGGTAGATCTACTTCCCAAATCCTAGGTTAACAGAAGCTAATTAGGTAGTAAAACAGACATAATACGTTCAATCCTTGGGGTCGCAGGGGAGGGTCTGAGGCTCTCACTCCTCCTAAATGCTGTGGGTTGCGAAGTTGCATCAGCCGGGATCGATGTCCACAGCATTGCAAAAGGCCTCTCGCTCTTCGTGATGATGCTGAAGCACGCCGGACAAAGTCTTCAAGCTCCTGACTCGGTCCATTCATCCGATGCTGCAACTACGACAGCAGATATCAGCAGGCAAAGTCTAGCGGTTTTTGAGGAGATCGAAGGCATGTTGGATAAGGTCCAACTGACTAATGGAGACAAAGACTCCTCCCAGTCGCATTCATTACCAGAGCGGTTCCGACGGTGCTTCAAGAAACAACGGGTTACTTATCTTCTGGCGCATCTCGAAGCCTTAAAATTGAGCTTGCTATTATTGGTGCAGGTATTACAGCATGGAAAGCTCTTGGTCACCAAAAGGTCTGTGTTCCCAGAATCTAGGATCACGTTGGCAAGATCTAACACTGACAATAGAAAATTTCCTCACTGGTCTGCGAATGATATAGTTCAACAAGAGCGTGCCGAAATACAGAACATGGTTATTGTCCGGTATTGGTCAACGAATCGACTAGATCGCTTGCACGACTTGGCCGTGCGGGAGGCATTGGATGAAAATACACACGAGAAAGACGGCATATCGACTATGGCCCAACATGCTGCGAAGAATCTCGAGCCTTCCTCTCCGTCTACCGCACTCGTTAAGCATCCTATGGTGTCTCTTGGAGACCTAGATAGGTCTCTTGCTCCGATCAAAGAATCTCCCAAAGACATGGTGCAGACATCTGCAAAGGTTATTGATCCGTTGATATTGCGGTGGACTCGCGCACATAGTTCCGCTGTGGAGCTTTCTGCGGATCAGAAGCATCATTATCGACCCCGGTCATTGCATGTGTCATTTGAGTCCGACAACGATGATGACGATGGCTATGATCAGGCTAAAGGCCCCGATATTCAGGGATACTATCTCGAAGGCACAACATCAGACTGGAGGAAGCCGCAGTCTCAAGAAGCTCGAAAGCATGCTTCGAAACTCCGAAAAGAATATTCTGCATTCCAAGCTCGAGTTGATAGTGACTCAGACCAATCGAGCGATGAGGATGTTGGGGTTCAAAGGCCCGTGGCGAAAGCAACCTCTGCCGCCGTACCGCGAGGAGTTAATTCGGATTCAGAAGTATGGGGGCTTGGGAGACAAGACAGTGGTATAGGCATGGATAATCGAGATTCGAAGGAAGTTGTTAACCACCCTCGTGGCCCGGTCCATGAGAATAACCCGTACGCCTCTCAGTGGTCTACCCAACGCCCCGGCCCATCGTCTGATAGTCCACGCACAATGCCCCGGTCTATCCCCCAACCGCTATCCATTCCGTCAGCTGCAGCAAGGGCACAAAATTACCCACCAGGAGCCAGCTTGTCCCCCCACAGCCGTCCTCTCGCTCGCACTTCGTCCGCCAACCCACAATACCATAACCCGCAACCATCACCGCCGGGAGGATGGCCCTCGTCACATCCACCCCCCGTTAATGCTCCGCAGTTCCACCCTCATAGCGCGCCTCATCCAGGATACCTCCGCCCATACTTCGAGAATCCCCAGTTCCAAGCTCAACACCGACCCTCATCACGGCATAGCAACAGATCTTCATCCAGCCAACACCGACGAGATGCATCCCGAGACAGTGCCCGAGACAGTACCCGAGACCGTCATAAGAGTCTGAAACGATCAGCTACAAAGGGCCTTTTGGGAGCTGGAGCCATCGCAGGATTCCTCGAGGCCCTGGAGACCTTAGTAATATGAGTGAAGGTTGTCTGTGAAATTTATCAACCATTCTCACTGTGTTAATAGAGGATATTACCTTTTAAGCATTTTTTATTTTTTTCAATATATGTATACCGATTTATGATGCAGTTACGATATAATGATTGTTTTCTTCATTTGCTTGTCTTATTATACCGACACTGTCTCTTTTTACCTAACAATTCGTTTCTTACTTCGTGTGTCATGTACAGTACTCTACGACCACATTTCCCCCCATACCCCTCCCTCCCTGCCTGCCTCCTACAAACTCCAGGGTTAGCGAGCAGCAATTTTCCACCTGGGCTGGCTCACCTACCCCCTAATTTTCTCTGGCAGCGTTGAAGTCTACGTGCATGATATATATATGCACCTGGCTCGGAAATATTTTTCAAATGTCTCAAATAACGTTTACGATTTATAGAAAACTTTGAAATAAAACCTTTTATAGCCAAACTTCTCTTTCACCCAATTAGAAATCCTAGATATCGCATATGTAGTAGTATCCTAACCAGAGGGCTTTCTCCCCACGATCAAGGGTAATAACACGCGCAAGAGCTCTCTCTCCACACCTTACGAAGGAAAATAGGTACGTCCTCAAGATTTTATCTACTCTATGCGTAACGTCTTTTTGCATTTTCTCGCTCAGCGGGGCGTATTCCTTCCCTCCCTCGCCATTCATACTGAGTTCAAACCCCCCCCCTCCAAGAAGGCCTAAATTTAAACCAAATCGCCCTCTAATTTATCCAAGTAATAAAAAAGATAAGCAAGAAAGAACCCCAAGCCAGTCCGATACATACATACAATTAACTAAAATTTTATCTACTTTCCCATTTACCTTTGCAGTGGAAGGGTGAAGAGGGAAGGGAGGGAGGGAGCTATGTGTCTTCTGGAAAGATATAACCGTTGGAAGATTGAAGGGGGGGGTCCTGGCTCCTGGCTCCTGAGGGAGCTTCTCGCTCCCCGCCTCCACTAGCCCCTCCAATATATCCTAAATGGCTACTTAAGAGTATTATCAAAAAAGTCCACGGAAGCGAAAAACAGCCATGGTATCTTCCCAACATATCCACTAAGAGGGGCTCAGAAAAAAAGAAGAAAATTCATAGATCGAAACCTCAAAATTGAAAAAAATTGTCTCCAAAAGAAAACCTGCAACAAAATGTTTTGTTCCGTTGGACCACCGTTTTTCTTGTTTGTCGTGAGAAGGAAAACCTGGATATAATATAACATATATACATACAAGATAAATAAGAGCAGGAAAAGGTTTTATATAAAGAAAAGAAAAAGGAAAATCCTAAAGCCCTCCAAAGTTCCCAGGGGAAACCAAAAAAAAAACGCCATGGCAAAACTCGGCGGGTAAAATGTGCCTATGCTTTAGTTTAAAAAAATAAAAATATGAAAATGCCAAATTCAAAAATAGTGATATATCAGTTTTGTGCAAAGCTTATGGACGGAGGAGTATGAATCTCGTTCGCGGGAGTATGCGCGCGCTGTAGTATATAGGTTGGAGAGAGGTGTATATAGGAGATAATGTGTCGGTTTTGCTATCGAGAAAGGTTTCGTCGTCGGCGTCGTCGTTTGGTATCTTTCTTATCCTCTGGTTTATCCTGCGGCTGGTCCTGGGGTTGACTCTGTTGGTCAGTTTTCTTGTCGTCCTGTTTTTGTTCGGGCTCTTGTTCGGGTTGCTTGGCTGCTGGTTCTTGCTGTTGCTGTTGCTCCTCTTGTGGCTTGTCCTTCGGCTTTTCAGGTTCCTTTGGCTTTTCAGGTTCCTTCGGCTTTTCAGGTTCTTTCGGCTTTTCAGGTTCTTTGCTAAAAGAGGGAGAACAAGCGGTTAGTCAAGTCTTCGCGAAAAATATTCATTCAGAGCCCGCTTCGGGGGGGGGGGGGTAAACTTACGGGATCGGCTCCCAAATCTTAGTCTCTTCGTTGAATATGTGGCTGTGGGAGAAAGCGATATTCGTAAGCCGTTGTGGAACAGACCATTCTATAGGACGAATAGTAACTTACTCATGATAGTTGGTGTTCGTCAAACAACTGGCGCCATATTCCTTAACCAGCAGGCTGGTATAGTCGTACGGGATCTTGACAGGCATGCCTTCAAAATAGCTGTCTCGTAGCGGGAAAATACTTTCTTCCTATAAAAGTAGAAAAAAAGTTGCTCGTTAATATCGGATCACAGGTGCTTGTCCCAGAACCTCCTTTCTCCCAATCCCCCCCCAAAAAAAACGTACATTGTATTTATGCTTGTCCTTGCACATGAGAGCGCCGTGATTGCCCTTGGCCCGCTCGTCATAGTCCTTCCGCACGCTGGTCATATCGATAAATAGACCCGACGAAGTATCTATCCACCTCGCATCGATAACGTTCATCCAGTCATCGGGGGTACGAATCACGTAGTTTGGGTTGATTTCCAAAAGGTATGTTCGGCCCTTTTTGAAGCCTGGGAGCTTGAAGTGGTGTTCCGTCATGTTGTAGTATTGGGCAAGGAATTGCATCGTTATTTCGGAAACTTGAACGTCGATATCTGTGTCCCAAGGCATAACCTGTGTCGTTCATCGCGTCAGTTCTCCTTCTCTGCGCACAATAAGACGGCTTTTCGATTTTCTTAGGGGTCGACGGGAATGACCTTTTGGTTCCACCACCATCCCAGCAAAGTACCATGCATTATCCAAGTTTCTGCTCCAATATCCGCCATCGTCGAGAGGTAACTCTGGATGAGACCTTTTAGCGCAGGAATCCGTTGCGACTCTTTAATCGTGGAAGCGGCGAAGCTGAGGCAGGTGAATTAGTCGAGGTCTGGCAACAATCACGCGAGGCTCCTCCTTTTTGAGGTTTTGTAGTGGGTACATACCGGCCGTCATAATGATAATGAAATCTATATTGGAAGCCAAGTCAGTATTTGAACTAGTAGACATAACAGAAAAACATGGCAGAAAAACATACGTAGATTCATCTAATCTCTAGTCAGCTCCTCATACTTCTCAACTCTGCACCATAGTGCCACTTTTTGGAGGGGACTTACGAAAATACTTTTGAGCAGGATTTCCTTGCTTGCCGCTGAAGTCTGTATTCAGCGACGTCCGCACGCTCATGAAATCGGCATCGCAAAGGACCGGACGCACAATGGCTAGCCAGAGGGCAGCGAAAAGAAATGCCAGCATTTCTTTCACGGGGAGGGGAGAAGGAGAGAAGATCGATTAGGTCGAAAGGGGTGATACTGCAAACAATGGCATGCTATGTATCTAGAATGTCGAAACACCTGTCTGTGAGACGAGGACGAGGACGAGGATGAGGCCGATTTCCCAGAATCGAGTGTATTAAGGCGAGGAAAAAAGAGGGCGAATACTTCGGGAGAGGCTTAACGAGGATATATTTACAAGAGGATAACGAGAGACGGCCGTTAGATTAATATAAAACTATAAGGAAGAAGCCGAGAAAAAGATGGAATGAGAAGGAGTGAAAGGAACGAGTGAAGGGATGAAAGAGAGGGGACAAGTTACATAACTCGGTCGTGTGCCTACTTACGCAGCGAGGCTTGGGGCGCGGCAAGGGTCCTTACAAGGCCTAAAAGCGATCTACGGATACTTATCTCGACACTGAGGCATCCAGGAGCCAGCAAATTGCAATAGATAAGGAATAATGATAGCTACACATAATATACGCTACAATTAGGTTATTTATACACCTGAAAAGGTAACTGGAGAGAGATATCACTATTTATGTACACAACTCCTGTTCTTTTGTGCCACATCGGGAGTCTGTGCGTCCGTGGCAGAAGCCGTGCCAAGACCATCAGCCTTGCAACCGCTGAACGGTGTACCCACGAGGCAAAAGGTGTGTGTGTGTGCGTGTGTGTTTTGCAAAATCGTCAAAAAATGCAGTGCAATTTGACAGTGAAGTTGCACGTATTGCATGAATAGTCATAATACATAGCAGCGTCGTGAATTGGGGGAGGAAGAGTTGTTGCAGGCATGTAACAGCCTCAGGGAGGTCGGTGGGGAGGTCGTTACGCTGTACACGTAACCACTCAGCACATCCTTTCTTGGTAGGGTTTCTTCCTCTCGATTTGTCTCGACATCTCTGCCGATGATGCCATATATAATAATATATTCAAGGCTGCACAGATTAATAGAACATACTTCAGCCAACGGACTTGGCTGCGGCATCAAAATAATGGGGCGAACAGGGTCCCAGGCGATTGATCCTACTTGTGGTTCCCACCCATGCATGGCCTCCACCATGGATTCTATCAACACTGTAGTCCATTTTTGTCCTGACCGGAAAAAACGGTTGCAGCTCGCAGAGAAGGTTATAGTTCTTCTCAGAGGCATGTAGCTTTTGCTGCACTCTAGCCCCCAAATCTGTTGACATATCTGCTGCTTCGTATCAGGACGGACAACAAATCAAGAATGGACCCCAGGCTAGCTGTTTCAATTATATGCCCACAAATATAGATTACCAGGCCAAGACACCAAGATCCCAGTCATCTCGAAATGGCCAATCTGGCATTGTAAACGATGTGGCGTCTTCTATTGGGATCTTGAGCGGCAACATGGGAGTTTTGAACAGTCCTCTCCTTGGGCTGTTGAGAGGGAATCCATCCCATTGATCGACAGGCGGTTAATTAACCATATATGTACCCTCCACCCATATTATGGCCAATGATTCGCATCCTTCTCCGCTTCAACTGAAACAGATAAGCACAGTACTGCATCCTGGCCAAAAACGGCAGGTTGTGCTCCATCCAGCGTCCCTCGTTGTTAGGGTAGCGGGAACTCAAATGTCGCAACCCGTCATCCCTGCAAGAGTATCAACGAGCAAAGCAACCAATTATTTTCCGTCTGGGTTTGAACGGTTGCTTTTTCCCACTCCAGAATTCGAAAAACTGGACTTGTCGAATATGCCCGAATTGAAAGGAAGTTGAGTGATGGAGTCATCAGAGAGATGAAAATAGACGGACGTTGAAGCCACCTGCTGATTAGTATTCATGCTGGATATATAATCGGGGTGCAGGAAGCCTCCAAACACACGCGAAGAGAGAGTAGAAACCATGAAACAAGTTGTCAGCTTGATCCCAAGTCAGTACAATACAAGTGAGCACGTTACGGACTGCTGTAATGATATCTGCTGTCGACAATGACGTTCAAATACCAGGAATGCTCTCTTTTCGGTGACCGAGTATTGGCTGCAAGTCTTAGTTTTCGTCATAGTACTATGTATTCTAGTGCTTATGAACGCCGACGACTTGGCCCACACAACACAAAACTTAGGATAGAGAACGAAGATATAGCATGATTGGTTTGTATATTATGTGTATATCAGTATGTTGTCCGCCTCTATCTAACGATGGAATGGACTTGTGTGTGTTTTCCCATGCTCAAGTGACATGCGGCCGCTCCCGGGGGGCGGCTAAACGAGGATTGGCGGTCGCAATGGCTGACTCACTTTTCTGTCAGCGCCGGCGCAGGCAGAAAAAACATTGCCACCGTCACCCATACAGCGGACCAGAATCTGGTTTTCGTCGCCAGGCTGCTTCTCGAATGAGGAACTAGATGTTTTATCATCTGCATTGAATGGACGTTTAAGCGACCACGGCCCGATAGGTAGATGAGCAAGCCGACCTGCTACCTGCCGGCTTGCCGACTTGAGTCCCCGAGATACCACCTTGCTGGCCGAGATGGACAATAATGCGGCTGCTAGCCGTGCCCCGACTTTCTCAATGAGATCTTCGGATAGCGCCCACCTGCAAGAACCCGCGGTGCATGACCTAACCTCTGCAGTTGCTTCCGGCGCCTCCACCAACTTTGGTACCGCCTCCGATCCTGCCCCACGTTCGATGTCATATCTCAACCCCCGCAGCTGCATCACCTGCCGTCGCAGAAAAGTGCGCTGTGATAAACGACACCCATGCTCGAATTGCGTGAGGGCAAAGATTGATTGCATCTTTCCTGCTCCTGGCAGAGCCCCCAGAAAATCGAAAAAACCTGCAGACGCGGAACTTTTGGCGAGATTAAAAAGGCTCGAGGGTGTGGTGCAAAATTTGGGCGCGCAAGTGGACGGTGAGGATGATCTCCAGGCTTTGCTTTTCCCAGACGCTGGAGATAAGGATGGCCAGAAGGGAACCGGAAACGGCTCCCCCCGTCAGCCCAGGTGCATCGACCTGGACCCAAAGAAGGTGCTTCTAGGGGACGTGACCCAGGAACTTGGCAGATTGGTGATTGAAGATGGCAGGAGTCGATATGTTAGCAATCGATTCTGGGCTTCTCTCGGTGACGAGGTATGATTTATCGTGGCTGCACGCCTACCTCCTTTCTCCTTCGAGTTTTTATATATTATCTATCTAACAATTGTTCCTTAATTTATAGATTGAAGAAATGAGAGATATTCTTGATCCTCCATCATCCGAGGACGAGGACACCATATCACCTGATTATTCTGGACCAACAAATGAAAGCTCCCCAGGTCAGGAAGGGTTTATCTTTGGCTTCTCATCTCTGGCACATAGTCTGCGGCAGTACCACCCATCCCCAGATCAAGCTTCTCTTCTTATGGACACCTATAAGAACAATGTAGCTCCATTGATACCTATTTTCCATGTTCCTACCCTCGAAAAGATCATCCTGGAAGCGTCCAATAATATCGATTCACTGAATAAAAATACGGAGGCGATGATGTTCTGCGTGTACTACGCTGCCATCGCTAGCATGAGTCAAGCCCAGTGCTTATTCCTCCTGGGCGAAGATCGCACCGCCTGTCTTGCGAAATACCGTTTCGTCGTTGAACAAGGAATGGCACGAGCAAACCTCATGAACACCCAGAGTCTAACCCTCATTCAGGGGCTAGTGACATTCCTCATATGTGTGAGACGCCAGGATGATTCGCGCTACGTGTGGGCAATGATAGCGATAGTACTGCGAATTGCTCAGGGACTAGGGATCCATCGTGATGGGTCTATGTTTGGATTGAACCCCTTTGAGACCGAGATGCGTCGACGATTGTGGTGGCATATATGCATACTGGACTTTCGCGCTGCTGAGGACCATGGATGTGATCCGGCTATCCACGAAGGTTTCTATGACACTAGGCTCCCGCTGAATATCAATGAAGAGGACTTGTCACCGGACATGACGGAACCTCCGGAGGAAAGAGTAGGTTGCACAGTCATGACTCTAGGCTTGATACGTTGCGAAGCCATCGTCACTGCTCGGAGAATTAGCTATACTAGCCTGAATGCACAATGCGCGGAAATCACGACGCAACTAACCACAAAGGAGCGGGAGCATCTCGTCGAGGAACTGAATAAGCGCTTGGAAGAGAGATATGTGCGGCACTGTGACATGACGGTCCCGATCTTCTGGGCGTGTGCAACCGTCGCGCGACTCATCGTGGCTAGGCTCTGGCTCATGATACACCAACCAATGAACGGCAAGCAAAATGATGGAGCAATATTGGCACAAGATACGCGCAATCGGCTCTTTCTTACATCAATCGAGATACTGGAATTCTCGTATCTCCTGGGGACAAACGAAAATACTGCCCAATGGGGTTGGCTCTTTCAAACACACCTGCAATGGCATGCTGTTGCGTTTCTCTTAGCCGAACTATGCGTGCGAACTCCATGTCCTGTCATCGATCGCGCTTGGGTGGCTCTGAATTCTGTATACAAGGAATGGGAAACCCATGGCGAGAAAAGCAAAGGGATGTTGTGGCGAAGCATTCGCAAACTCATGATCAAAGCGACGCGCGTGCGCGAACTCCAGCTGCAGCAAATGGCAGACGAGTACGGTAGTGTCGGGTTATCTAGCGTTCCTACTAGTAGCTCGGAGCCCATGGACTTTTCCCTACAGTTGCCGACCGATGGTGGTGCCAGTGCCAACAGCCTTCCTTCCGCGTTCCTTGGTATTGGGTCGCCCAAGGACCTCTTTAGCCTAGCAAAAAGCCCGTCACCTGCGACCACCTCACAATCAAACGACTCTCAAACACACCCTACAACGCAACCATCGGGTCCAATTCTAAACCAGATCCCGCTCCCCGCCAGCATCACGACTTCAGCTTGGCTCCAGCAGGGTGCGCCTAACGTCCTTCGCTCGGCAGACGCCGGGCCAGAAGTCTCCAATCTCTTTCCATCCGAGCAATCGCAACTATCTTGGGAAGACTGGGATCAGGTGGTGCGTGAATTCCAAATGGACATGGCTCAAGCGTCACAGGGCAACAACGGTGGCCTTCCAATCGGCGGACCTATCCAAGACTGGTTTGAATGATCATACCCCTTTGTATTGTATGGGGGTTTTCCCATGATGCTGCTCTGCGCTTGTTGCTCATGCTTTCATGTATTATGAGTTAAGAAGATACATCCTCTTTCTAGCGTTACCTCAAGTCATTTTTTTTTTCTATTCACGAGATGCTTTTGAGATTTTTGCTCCTATTGAAATATCTCTCCTCTCCGTACACTATCCAATTAACGACTTTACAATGTCCCGATATTAATGCTGATCTTGAATTTCGATTCGTTGATCCTCGAGGCATTGCTCGCTTATTGCTCGATTTATTGTGAAAAGTCTCCATTTCTCCCCCCGTGTCTATCCCACATATCGCGAGATGAAGTGTTCAAATGGCAGTTTTGATGTTGCTCAGGTGCCGACTCGCCATGGCGTGGAGTCTAGACCACGCTATCATACATGCCCAGCTGCATTCATTTGTCTGGCCCGTCTGAGATAGCTCCAGCCCGCAAATGCAAAATCGCGTACCTACGTCCAGCAAGCCAGGCATATTAGGCCGTGCATTGATTGAACCTGCTTCCCCCCTTGCATATTTCCTGCCCATGGCGTGCTGATTAAACGATGGGAGATATCCACATCCAAAGCCTCTGGTCCCATACGGGCTCACTTGCCCCTTTTTGACTTGCAGTGACCTGTCACGTTGTACAGATGGCAGGATAGCAATTCGGCGGCAGCGACAGCAGTCTCTCATCCGCTTGTTTGATGATTTCCCCAATAGAGGAGCCCTCTTTTTTTCACCGCTTCGTTGCAGTGATGATCTCGTTGGAACTGAATCAGCGGAGATTTCGATGCAGATTAGACCATGACTCGCCAACTTCCTTTTTCGCTCGAATTCGTTTTTTTTCTGCAGTGAAAATAGCGGCTCCCTCTCAAAACTTAAGCCAACCAGATCACGGGCGCCTTTTTTTTGTCTTTTGTCGTGCATTCAGGTCTGTGCCCCCGACTTCTTTTCACATGGTCTAGACAGTGGAAAAGTAAGCGCGGCGCTTTTTTAAACATCTCAAGCAAGATTGCCTTTTGGGGTTTTTTTCTTCAGGTTACACGGTTTTTTTATGTTTATTTGCTTTTTTGCTGCAAAAGTTTCCGGATGTCGACGCTCTCGTGGGCCCCTCCCCCCCCTCCCCTCGAGGCTGGAGGATCCATGCAGCTCTCACGCTATCTGCCTAACGGCTTACTAGACATGCAGTGAGCTGCTGAAACACATCCACGTCAGCATATAGGCCACCAGGTGGAGAGCCCGAAGATCGAACACATTGAGGAAGCTCGCCTACATATACGCTAGACGAGGGGGAAACGATATCTTACCCCCCGCTCCCCAGCCAATAACAAAACTCCCGAGCTTCAAAAAATGACTACAGAATGACGTAGCGCGCGAGGCTCCTCCCCGCTAGCCCTCTATCCTTCGGCAACCCATCTAAACGCGGCACACATACATCATTCGATCGGCATTTTCACACTCGGGAAACATCAAGCACAAAAAAAAAAAGGTGCTAGGGAATAGCGGTTTATGCATTCTCAACTGAGTCTGAGTGCATTTCGATCATCCTTCCTTTTTTTTTTTCGCGAGGTATCGCGCGTTCATCGAAGAGCAGAGGCGCAACAAGCAATCGAAGACAAAAGCTAGTATCCGCCATTCGGGGAGCCTAACCTCTCTGTCGGGGTACTCCGCCGGGTCCCGCCGCGGCCGCACATCCCCACCTCATTGCATCGCAGCGGTCATAGCCCTACCTTTTTTCCCCCCCCACCTCGTGTGTGTTCCTGCGCGGCCCTATTGTGGATTTACTCGGGGCTGAGCAAAGTTTCACGACAAGAAAAAAAACGCATGGCACGTGGCATTTCGAACGCCAAACCAAAGTCTTGACACACACGAAACTCTCTAGCCCGTTAGCTGAAGCTGTACGTCGGCTGCTTACCCGAGAAGTTGCTTTTTTTTTTGTCTGCTAGCTACTGGAGGTGGGGTGAGTGGAGTGTGTATGTTTCTCTTTTTTTTTTTTTGATTTTTGTACATACATACCCCACAGCCTAAATTTCTTTTTTGCAGAACGCGCTATGACTCAAGTGTGTGGCCCTAAATAGGTATACAATAAGTTTTTTGTGCACGTTTTCATATTGATCTATATGGACTAGCTTAAAACTCGTGTGCCGATCCTGGGATCCGTGGGGAAAGCTTTTCTTAGATTTTGGAGGGATCATTGGGATTTCTTCAGGGCGGCAGTCGCCAGTCGGTGATGACGGTGGTGCTTTGGGGGGTCTTCTTTTCTTCTGAAGTAAGAATGTTGAACAAAAAGTGATGAGTGTGAAGTGAGAAATAGATGTCGTATGTGAATGTACTCGGAGTATCCGAGCACATGAGATAGCTTCACTTATTTTGTGGAGGCTATGTATGTACATACCTAGGTACATACATACATATCTTATCTGCCCTATGATACCGAACAAAAAACCTCCCGAATTGCGACATTTTTGCGTGCAGGATCTTCATTTTCCAGCCCCGCGCGAAGTTGCTCCCTTGTGACAAAAAAAAAAGGCAGCTCGATTAGGGCGAGTAGAAACGTTGAAAAAGGGTAAGTGAGGCGAAAGAAAAAAGAAGTCCCCTTACCTCCTTGGTGCGCGTCAAAAGTAGTACATACTCTGTCCACCAAAACCCAGTGCCACGGTCGAGGAGAGAAACTCTGCTAATTCAGAGATAAGCCACGCTAGGAGATTATCAATACCGAGAGTTTAATATTGGCCCTGCGTCAATAAGCCACCGAAAAATAAAAGTGGCCCTAGGCTTTCTTTTCTTTTTGCTTTTTTTTTTGTCGGGTTTTTTTTAAGTAGGTTTTTTTTTTTTTAACCATGTTTTTCTTTTCTTCAGAGAGAAAAGTTAAACGCTGACGTACAGGGGAGGGGATCACATGGTTTATACTCGGGAATTTTTTCTTTTCTTTTTGTTTCTTTTTTTTTCGGGTCCTGAGTTGAACTTCAAATGTCAAGGACAATGTTGCTGAAGGGTTAGATACAATATGTGTATGTTGTCCTAGGCGCGTCTTTGTTCTTAACTCATGCTGTGCAAGGGCGGCTAGGGGAGCTAACTGTTGTAGCAGGAAAATATGTATATACACAACATCCCCTTTGTTTCTCCATGGGTAAACAGCATACCTATGTCGGTTACTGCTGGGGGGCCGCGCTTCTCGCGGTGGCATCTCTCGGGACATGTATTTGTCAGGAGCTACTCTGCATGTACATCAAAATTATAAGGCGGTTAATTGACCACATACGGAGTACACAACCATGATTCGGCGTATGGAAATCTGTATGTATGTACCTAATTGTGTACATACTGTATAATATATGTATATATCTATTTTTGCACACAAAGACAACTTCTTCTTCCTTTTTTGGGAACCCTAGCGGCGCATTTTGTTCTTTTTTGCAAGTTCTGTGTGCTGTATGTTGCAAAAAAAAAGCAGAGCCAATGAATTAGAAAACAACTCTAGATGTAATTGGAAACCGAATCAAGTGTTGTATAGTTTTATAGATCCACATGGGAAAGAGTTTTGAGGGGTTTGGTGTAGATCTCTACCAATCTACTCCGTACAGAGTTAGATGTTTTAGCAAGGAGATGCGTTAGGGTTCCTTTTTTTTTGATGCGCGCAGCGCGTATGTGATTGCTCCTCTTGTTTTTCTTTTTTCCCGTTTATTTCCTTTTTGCTTTTTGCTTTTCTTTGGTTGCGTGCTGCTCATCATGTGGCGGTTCTCCAAAGCAGCTCAGCTAGAACTGATACACTTTAGGTCCAAAATGGTATTCGTGTCTAGCGGTGATCTGGCCTGGCATGGCCCCACGGGATAGAGTAGGGCTACATATGGAGTATGGGAGGGGGTGGAGCGGGACTCGGAAGGAAAGAGAGACCATATCGAGCTGCGGCATATACACCTCAGAGAACGAGTATGCTTTCCCGTTCAAGGCACAATAATGAACACAACTCACACCGCGCCTTTTCTTCCACTAAAACGGAATTCTAGGTTTTTTTTCTCCACAGACCCAAACCCTTATTCCGATCAGTTGCCAGGGTACTGGATTGTTCGACTGATGGTCTCGCACTTATATAAAACGATAGACGCACCCGGGTACTTGGGTTGTATTTGTTCTACTTCCGCCAAAAAACGTGTCGTCACTCTAGACTCCACCTTGTTTGAGAAAAAGAGAAAAAAGTCCCCATACAAGGTTGAGATATGTTGTCCAGGATCCTTAAACAACTTTCTTATTTTTGGGGGGGATTCCTCGAGCGTTGTTGTATTTGCACAAACTGCTGTCCTCGAAGTCCGATTCTTCTGTCCGCTCCGAAAGGTCCTTCAACAGCTCCGGCCAAGCAAATCTAATCGAGCAGCAACAGCGAATATTGGCCATCTTGAAGAGCAAGACGTTCACCATTCCGTACTTGTCCAAGTTCCTGCCTGGCTGGTATGTCGGCGTCAATCCGCATTATGAGAAAATCCATGGGGAGGAGGACGCGTTTCTTGACCAGTATGTTTCCCTCTTTGGAAAGGGTGGGGATGAAGCTGTTGCCCCATAGGACTGGGTCCTGACCAAAATCGTTCCAGATGGGTGGAAAGGGAGAATCTTCGGGAGATGGCCAAGAAAGTCAACCTGAGCTTGTGCATAGCATGCTTCTTCCCATGCACAACAGAAGAGAAACTTCAAACTTTATTTGAAAAGATGGCTTGGGTATGAGGAACCCCATTTCATGAACTATGTCATGAGTGATATTATGTGATCTTGATTGTACTAACATCCATGTCTGGCCAGTTCTTCGCATTCGACGATGGTAAGACAGGCAGCCATTGACACGCCACGGTTATCTACTCACCATACTCTTTTTTACGGCGCGCAGATGCGGACAACTTCCTCAAAGCGGACGAGTTTTCAAACCAGGATGTGATTCCCTTTATAAAGTACTGGATAGATTCGAACCGCAGCGGTCCAGAGCCCATTGTCCTTCCAAGCTGTTATATCTATAGGAGCTGCGGGCCAATGCTAGCGAAGGGATGGTCCGATGGTAGCGAACCCCCCTTTTCGTTTTTTTGTTCCCGACCACACCCTAGCTGACAAGGCGATGACAGAGGCGAAGGGGCAATTCTTAACCACGACGTTCGAATATGTCAACTATTTATTCAGTGTTGCCAAGCAGCGGGAGACGTATCTGCCTTCAGTCGAACAATACATAGAAGAGAGGATCGTCAACATTGGTGTTTACCCAACACTTGACTTGATACCGTTAGTTTGCCATCAGTTCAAAAGACAGAGAAAACATGGCGTTAACCCGTATCCAGTTTCGCGAGCGGTATCAAGGTATCTAACGAGATCCTCGAACACGAATCAATCCAGACAATCCGTTACCATGTGGTTCGAATTGTTTGCCTGTAAGTATCGGTTCGACACTCATACAGGCGATGAGTATTTGCTAATAATAGCAATCTTGCAGAACGAACGATCTATTCTCGACCAGAAAAGAGATTGTGAGTTCCATCCTCCCCTCCTCTCCATGGATGTGAAATCCTCCATTGGATAAGTAGGAATTGACCAAGACTCTCAACAAACAGAAAGACAGCCAGTTTGATAGCATCATACCCCTCCTCATGTTCCACAAGGTGATGGGCGTTCAGGAGTCTGCCGACCACACTGTTGGACTCATTGAGGAATCATACAGGCTCGTCAACGAGGCTGTGAAAAGTTTACCAGTGCTAGAAGGAAAGGCGAAGGAGGACCTTGCAGAGTATGTTGATCAATGCAAGGATCAAGCCACGGGGAGTGTGTACTGGCAGTATGTATCGACCCTGCCCATCGTCGAGAGAGCTCGTCAAAACTAACATTTCTAGTGAACTCTCGCCACGATATCTTGGCAAGGGGGCATATGGTGAGAAGGAGATCTTGGTTCGCCTGTGATAAGATTGGGCTGCATATTGTTACCTGAACACCTACATCATAGGCATGGTAGTATATATGTAAAAGTAGTGGTTTCCGTCTCTTTTTGGGGGTCTTTTTCCTTTGTTTTGGCTGTCCTGATCACGGTTGCTTTGCTCTTTAGGTTGGGGTGGCTGTTACTTTTTTAAATTTTCTTTTTGGAGAAATCACTGCGATTGTTCGTTGTTTGGCAGCTCTTTTCGGGTTGGGCCTTTTGTAAATAGTCATATCAGAATGCATAATGTTTTATCATGTCCACAGATGCCTTACATCATAGATACTTGCAACTTTGGTCTCTGGAACGCTGTGTGGGGTCAGGAGTAGACATCAGGGGTGTGTCGACTTCGATCGCAACGGACGTCAGCGGCAGGAGATGGCCACGCCACTCGCTGCTCCGGTCGATGTCTGTCCTGTCCACCGAAAAGACTGGCAGAAGGCGGCAAAGTCGGCATCGGGGGACGACTGATCCTGTCTACTAGTATAAATGAACCGGTGACTGGTGATGAGAGGGGAAAATCCAGCTGGAGCACTGATGAACGGTTCGGACCGAGGAGCAGCAGTAGGGAGCAGGAAGAAACCGAACAGCCAATGGCAGCGCAGTGGATCAGCCCTAGATCTGTGCCCTAAACCCGGTCTTTTCCCCATCTGGACAGCCCTAATGCAGGATGCCCCCCACCGTCACTTTCTCCGCAACTTCACTTCTGCCCATTGGCAATTGCTGCGGAAACGTCGCGTCTCGATTTCGTTCTGGACCAGTCGTGTGCCAGAATGCGGCTGTTTAGCCATTCACTTTTTGCACCGTGCGCGGGCTGAGGGGAGCAGCTGACAATAATATGTTCGTGTCGAGACTCGAAGGGCGCTATGGCCGTCCATCGGTGTTGCCAAAAAGGCCCGAAGGCAAGACGTGAAATTCATGTCAGTCCTGCTTTCTTCACAATAGCCATGTTCAATGCAACATTGGGATTGAAGGCTCTCTCACCTTCCGCCCTCCTGGGGAAGTTGGATACGACGACAAAGCGCCAGGAATTCCAAAAGGAATTAATCCGTCGAGTGAATGCAGCTCCCCCGCCACTTGACCCACATCTAGACTGAGCGCCCTAAGACCTGTGTCCCGTACCCTTGCTGTTGATATGTCAGCAGAGGTTGCAATTCTGACTCTTAATCACCCCATTGCTGCCTTCCACTGCTCTTCAGCTTCCTTTTGATTTGGTTTGGACGAGCAGTTTTTCCTCACCAGTGACTTGTTAACTTGCATTGTGGCCCTTCGGCAACCAAACTCCGGTGCTGCCGACCCTTTCGACTTCCACAGCGACCCTAGCAAGCACGGGCCTATGTTGAAAGCTTTGACGGAAAATCTCAGATTCGTGTTAGCAGCTACTCGACAGCCATGGCAAAACAACCAAAAGCAAAGCTGCCTGTGCGGCAGTTTATAATCCTCGGTAGGTGAACAATCTTCCAGTATACAAAGATCTACTATCATATCGGTTCATTGGCTAACTATCTTCTAGCAATATGTCGATTTGCAGAGCCTGGTATGATCCCTATATGGCTCCCCGTGTTGCCTAAGAGTATGGGTAACTAATAAGAATCGATGTCACCAATCAGTCACATTTACATCTGTTTTTCCATATCTTGTACGGGCCCAGTTTCTTTATATCCCCCCTGGAATTTCTTCCACTCTCAATATCTGTTTTGCATATTTCCCTTCATAATACATACATGAATATCCATGTCTATATTATGCGAAACACCGTGTTGTTCGATCAAACTTTTTAACAGGATCTTCCACTGCGATAGCCCGAAATGGTACGCAGTCTAGGTGTACATGAAAGCGAAGTTGCAAAATGGGTGGGCTTTACGTCCGCCGTATTCTCCATTTGCCAAAGTATTACCGCCGTCCCCTGGGGCTATGTGTCTGACAGAGTGGGCCGCAAGCCCATAATCATCTGGGGGCTATTCGCGACTATGA
Organism: Polytolypa hystricis UAMH7299; assembly: GCA_002573605.1. Taxonomy (NCBI): domain Eukaryota; kingdom Fungi; phylum Ascomycota; class Eurotiomycetes; order Onygenales; genus Polytolypa; species Polytolypa hystricis. The sequence goes on along the minus strand of PDNA01000148.1, from coordinate 40,520 downwards.
CGTTTAGCGTGATGTTTGGGGCTTCCACGTCGTTGACTATGGCTATTTTAACCCGGGCCTGCATCGGGCTGGGAAATGGCAACGTCGGAATTATCAGAACGATTGTAGCAGAATTGGTTCCGCAGAAGGAATTACAACCCCGTGCATTCAGTCTGATGCCGCTTGTTTGGACTGTTGGAAGTATATTCGGCCCCGCACTCGGTGGTGCCTTGGCCAACCCTGTTGAGAATCATCCAAAACTCTTCGGTAACAGCAAGTTATTAAGAAAGTACCCCTATCTGTTGCCCAATTTGGCCGTTTCTATCTTCTTCATTGTTGGAATTGTGATTGGATTTCTATTCCTTGAGGTGAGAATACTTTCGTGGCTCACTTTCCTTTTCACGGTGTAAGCACAGCCTGCTCACAAAACTATAGGAAACACTCGCCACGAAAAAGCATCAGCGGGACTGCGGACTAGTTCTCGGGGATATGCTGACTAGGCCATGTATGGGAAAACGGCGCAAGCCTGTCCGGGGTTCAAAACATGGGAATCGGGATGAGACGACGCCTCTTCTGGGGTCTGATTCAGTTGACCCTGATATGGAACACAACGTCAGCGTTGCAAAGGAACCACCAACAAAGGCTCCAAAATGGTCACAAATTTTATCACTACAGTCAAATCTTATACTCCTCACTTACGCTGCACTGGCATTGCACACTCTGGCTTTCGACGCCTTGTTCCCCGTGTTTTTAGACTACCCAATCCGGGATATTGAGAACGACCCGGCAGTGAAGCTGCCATTCAAGTTCGTCTCCGGGTTTGGTATGGGTATGTATCGCTTTATATCCCCTGCATAAGAAACAGGCTGAAATCTCTAACTTTCACTTCAGATGCCCAAGCTATCGGAATCCTATACACCGTCAACGGCATATTTGGCATGTTTGTCCAATTCCTCATCTTCCCCTACGTTGCCCAACGCTACGGTATTCTCCGCTGCCTCAAAGTCAGCTCCCTAGCCTTCCCACTTATGTACTTCTTAACTCCCTTCGCCGCGCTTTTTTCCACAAATACCGCTCGCATGATCGCCGTTTTCATCCTCTTGTGCGGAAAACTGGCCTTTGTCGTATTCGCGTTCCCTAGCTGCACTATCCTCTTGACGAATTCGGCGCCGAGTCTGCGGGTTCTGGGTACTTTGAACGGCGTTGCCACGAGCGTGTCTGGCATTGGGAGGGCGCTGGGACCAGCGTTCATTGGTGGGGTATATAGCTTCGGGGTGAAAAGGGGTTATATGATTATCCCGTGGTGGACTATGGCTGCCGTGGGCTGTCTGAGCGCTGTGCCTATGTTCTGGATTGAGGAGCAGGACAGGCTTAGCAGCGGGGATAAGGAGGATGATAAAGAAGAAGATGTGGCTGTTGTGGGTTTCGAGCGGGATGCGAACGATCGAGACCCTCTGGTTGGAGATGACAGCCGTAATGACAATGACGATTACGATTACGATGTCGATGTCGATGTCGATCGCACACCGGTTGATACCGGTTTGCGGAATGAGTACTTGGAAGTCGATGATCCACCTCCAGAAGCGTCGAAAGATTATACGCTTCGTACCCCTTCTGCAAAATCAAATAACACTGTGACGCAGAACGACGCGCCCGCCGAAGCGGCAACCAACGACCACCACCACACGCCGTCCCCGACAATCGATGAGTTTTCGTCAAGTATACGAGAGCGCTAGGCCACATATGACAAAACACAATTGTTGTTATTGAAACGATAAGGTAATATAAAACCAACTTGCATGAGATGAGGGTCTGCACAGCATCTGCACGGCATCTGCGCTGCATTAAGCTTTGTCTGGATGCAATGCAATGCATGACTGACGGATGGCTGCATATCTATGTACGACCGCCCCTGCTAAGATGCTCGAGCTTTTTTACGCATGTTTTAGATCCTTCACAGATCTCTTTTTACGCGAATTCGATTGCTTGCATGAAAATATACCACCAACAGCGAAGAGTGAGAACAATGTGTTTTTTTGTCTGTTCTTTTTCTTTCATACTGGCCTTCATTCATTTCTCTTTCAAAATCCATGTTATATACTGCAGTGTCTTTTTACTTATCTTTTTCTTTCCTTTTCTTCAGCCTTTTTTGTGCATGTTGCATGGTGTTTGTTGTTTGAAAAAAACAAGCTTATATAGATTAATTTGAAACAAAAGTGTTCTTTCTTTTCCTTTTTTTTACTGAATATGAATTGAGTATCCTGCAGGTAGACATGGAAATAAATTTTGATTCCAAGAAATAAATGGTAGATTATACACAATAAAGCACTCACTTATATTCTCTGATTCCCAACTGCGCCCTGATATGTGAAGAAGAGAAGGCAATCTTGTATGTTCCCTCCAAAGTCAGGGAAAATGTCGCCAGAGAATAAGAATATCCCAATGGACCCCCTTAGTCCTTAATCTCAGAGACTTATATCATAGGTTTGAATACATATCTCAGTTCTCTCATTGCGCGTATATAGTCAAATGAAAAAAAGAAAAGATCCGAAAAGACCCGAAAAGAAGAAATAAGTAATAGTCTATTTCCTGAGATGGATTTTTCCTAATGAGTGAGCAATGAAAAATGTCTAGAGACCTTTGTCTCTCTTGCCTGTTTTTTTCCCCTTCTTTTTCTGCCACCTTTTTTCACACACTTTAATGGTCTATTAAAGCACTAGCATCCTTTAATTTGCTGACAATAATGTCACTCCATCTCTAAAATGATGAATTTTGTTTATGTCAGTAACCGACAAAATAAAAATACCATGCGTAAGAATCAAATTGGTAAGGGAGGGAGGGGGTACCAATGGGTGTTTGACAAAAAAAGAAAATAATTTCAGAAACTCACCTTCGCATTCTCCAAATCCCTCTGTTCAAAGCTCTCCACAAGACCCGGAAACGTCGCGCCCGAATATCCCGTCCACAACCCGGGCGCAAAAACCACATGCTTATACCACTCCCTCCCATCCAACCCCTCCTCATGCAAAAACTTCCTTTCCAAAATTTTAACCTTATCATTCGCAACACGAATCTGGAAAAACAGGCGGATTTTCCGCCAATACTGCCACCAGGGGATATCTTCTTTCAGTCGCTCGGAGAGGTTATGCGTATACGCGTCAAACTCAGTCGCGACGTGCAAAAGATCTGAAATCGCGTTGTCGAGGTCAGAGAAGTCAAAGTCGTCGTGCTTGCCGACTGTAGACTTTGTGGAGTCGAGGTATTGTTTTAGGCCCTCTGCGTAATCGCGGGCTTTGAGTGCGATGACGGGTTTCTCAACCAAGTGCGCGGCGATCAGGGACCATACTTTTGTGGCTGCGACGTGGTAAGTCCAGTTCGCATCGCCGTAGTTGTCCATCCAGTGGAAGCTATCGTAATTTGAGTGGTAGTGGTACACGGAGTCGTTTCGGCCCCTGCCAAATCCACAATCTGTACTAGGTATGCCAGCAAAGTCTTGAAAGGGCGTGAAATCGCTGCCACTGCCCATGGTTTTAATGTGGCCTCCCCAGACATCGAGAACAGTTTGGCCCTCGACCGTCTGGTTTGGGGAGAGTACAAGACCCGTAGCTTCGTAGATGGCATCGTTCAGCAGAGGGCTGGCGCTTGCGGAGAAATGCTGGCCAGAAGCGGCAACATCAACGTTGAGATAGGCAACGACCTTTTTAGACAACCAAGGAAGATTCTCCTCTACCCACTCCGTGGAGCCAACAAGGCCATACTCTTCGCCATCCCAGCTAGCAAAGACAATTGTGCGCAGGGGTTTCCAGCCCGCCTGGAGAGCTGTGCCAAAGCTGCGAATGACCTCATTTAGAGCCGCGGAGCCACTGTTCGGGTCTCCGGCACCTCCCGCAATCCACGCATCGCGATGGTTACCCAAGATCACAACTTCATCGGGGATTGAGCCCTTGATGACGCCAATGACGTTCCATATCGGAGTCGTTACATACTCTTGCTCGTTGTAGAGGTTTATGACCACGTTCTCGGGAGATGGACCAATATTGTATTTCACGCCCTTATATCCTAGCCCACCTCCTAGCCAATACTTGTTAAAATGGGTGGCTTTAGGACCATGTCCATTGAGTGCTTTCAGAAGTGGAAGCGCCTCAGTGTATGAGATTGGAAGAGATGGTATCGAGGGAATCGAATGGTGTGGGTCCTGTCGAGGACTATCCGGCTTCGAAGGATAACCTGGCGTCGTCGGATCACCTGGAGCAATGCCTGGAGAGAGGGGCCTTGTTAGTATAAAGTTTCACGCGTGAGAGCTACAAAGGGAAGGAGAACTAACTCAAAAACTGCACGCTGCCCCTCTGCACAGCACTGGGGTTCCTTGCTGGGCCCTCTGGATAAGGATCATACCCATTCTCCTCTGTAATTTTACCATCCTCCTGCGGATCTGAATAGATGACCACGCCCACCATTCCTAGCTCCTGCGCGCGCTTAACCTTCAACCCACGGAAAACATTACCATATTTCGCCAGCGCAATCTTCCCTTCCAAGCTGACATTTGCCTTGACAAGGTCTTCAAAGTCTTGGTACGTCCCAAAATTCACATACACGTACTGGGCCGTTACATTCCCACTCGCCGAGTAGCCGTGGAAGGTAGGGATACGGTCGTGCAGACCGCTCGTGGAGTCATCTGGGAGAACATCTTCCTCCAAATTCGCCTCATGGATTATTTTCGTGCTGTTGTCTTTGTCATCTTTCTCCAGCAGGGCAAGTCGGTGGTCGAGCGGGTAGTTGATGTAGACATCGTAAGTGTCAATCGAAGTATCCTGGATCCCGAATTCGCGCCACTTTTGTTGCGTCCAGAGGGCCTGGGTAAGGTTCTTACCCGCCAGATGCGGACCAGAAGTATAATACTGGCTCCATTCCCTGGCCTTATACTCGCTGGGTACCGTTTGGAGGATACCTTGTAGGGTCTCGTAGGATATGCCTTCACTTTCCGGCCACGAATGATGTGGAAATGGGTGCGCCCAGGGTAAATATGACCATAGCGAGCCGTGCTCACGGGGAAGTAGGGCAACGGGTAAGAGAAAGAGAATCACGGAGATTGTGAGGAGAGAGGCTAGGCAGACTGTGCAGCTGCGGCGAAGAGTCGAGTGAGGGTATCGTGGGCGTCGGGGAGTTACCTGGACGAACAGGAGGGGGGTGGTCTCTAAAGCAGGCATGGTGAGTGGTTTCTCTCCCCCCATCACACAGGATAAGTGAGTATCTACTGCAATGATGAGTCCACGATAGGTGTTGGGCTCATTTGATACAGTCAACAAGGGGGACGATGGGAGGTGGGTGTTGTTGTTTGCTCACAGCCCGTGTTACACAGCAGCCTGCCGATTGCGATGTGTGGAGTCTTATCGGCACACAATGACGCGATAGAGCTCCGAGTGCCAAGACCTTAGCATTTCCCGTGACATCATGCCCAGACAAAGCTTATCCACACAAGCAACTTCCCCCGAAATGTAGCTCTACACACATGGAAAACAGCAGATTGAATATCTATATTAAGCGCCATACATAGTAGACAGTTTCTCAACACAATTCCAACCTTACATACAAAAACTACACTCTGTGCCTGACACTTGAAGTCATGGCAAAATATACAGGGTATTTCAATTACCTCTAAACCACTCTCACAGAATCTAAGATGCAAGCTTCTCATTCAGATATATAGCACCCCGTAGTAGATGGATGGGGGCATAGATAGGGACACGGAAATAAATCATGAATATATACAGGAAGGACATGTCAGGGATGGGGTGGGATTAATAAAATAAGGCGGACAAAAGAAAAAAGCGCAACTCTCTGTTGGACGAAAAAGGCATTGCCGCTGCGAAACCATCTTAACAAAAAAACTTCAACAGGAAACTTACATTGAACAAAAAACGAGCGCAGAAACTCTCTCTCTATCGGGGGGCTTCATGTAGTATAAATGGGTGGGGGAGGGAGGCAAAGCCCATGGCTGTTTACAGTACTTTTCTTATGCAAATATTGTGACTTCCCTGAGTTGTAAAAATTTCCTTCCTTGGTTCCACCCTGGGACCCTTCCTCTGCCTCTTGAATCTGCCCGCGTCAGATGTTGGTTGATTGATCTCCATCGCGTTTTCCCGAATAAACGAAAACAAAACAAAAAAAAGAGGCGAAAGAAGGAAAGGGTAAAAAGTCCGAATGAACTTAGCTGGCCAAATCTTCCCCTTTTCAAGGGAGACGCCCTCGATCAGCCTCCTTTAGCTAAGGTCGACAAATCTGACTCACCAGCCCCGTGGAACTTTCTCCATTTCTCGATGAACTTCCCTCCCGCTAGCTAGCACGGTTGTTGAGCTCTGAGGTTCTTCCCATCGCGCAATTGAGAGGAAGTATAGCGTGAGGTGAGCGGTCTTTTTCGGTAGGGAAAAAAAGAGAAGCACGCAAGAAACGTGGAAGTTGGTTAAGACTCGTTCCTCTTTTGCAACGCATGCAACCTACTTTCGCCAAGAAAATTTATGTTGAATATCAACGCTGCAAAAAAGACTCAAGAGGGAATCATAACAACTGTATGATTTGTGACATGTCGAAGGACTTAGCTGGACGCTACTACCCATATAGAAAAAAAAAACCCGAATTGTTTTTTTTTTCGCTTCTCTGGAGGGAATTACGCTTGCTAGTTTCGCAGTTGAGGATAAGGAAGTGTAGTCGGAAAATAAACGAATGTCGGCTGGTTTGCTGTAGTTTGATGTGTGCGAGAGAGAGGCCGGTATCTCTCTCTCTCTCTCTCTCTCTCTCTCTCCCCGCTCGATTCTAGGCGGCAGATTGATAATAATCTCTCCTTTTCTCTCAAACGACAGTTTCCGCTTTACGTTCAGGAACGTATGCGTACCTAGGCAACCGAGCCATCTTCTCCTCCGGGCTGAACTCACTGTCGCTATATACCAGTCTCGTAGCCTTGGACTTTTCTTTTTCCTTCTTTGCGGGTTTGTTCTCCCCTGTAGCTTCCTCAGTTTTAGCAGGAGGTTGGGGAGACTTGCCAGCCAGTTCATCTGCTTGTTTCGCAGCTCCGGATATCAGCTCATCAAGTGAGGTTGATGTCGTTTCATGGCCACGTGCCTGGGTAGCTTCCACGCCGCCGTACGGTGGGGTTGCAGTAGTAGGTGGAACCGCAATTTGGCCATGGTGCATCTGTTGCATCTGGAAAGCGTTGACCTGCGGTGCTCCGAAGCTTGGGCGTTGTGGAAGCCCCGGAGCTGCAGGTAGACTAGGTAGACTAGGTGGTCGATGGGTGAAGGGCGAGGCGGGTTGAGGGGGTGTATGTGTTCGTAGGGCTTGTTGCGGCTGTGGTGGGAATGTAACTGGTGGGGTGCTGGTGCTTAGCGGGCGCTGAGGTAACGCCGCAGGTACAGCCTGATATTGCGATGGCGACATGGTTTGGGGAGAGAACTGGGGATTTTGATATGGTGTCCCGGCGGGATATTGGTATCCCGGCACCGGATACTCTGGTTGAATTTGATATTGCGGTGCAGCTGGTTGATACACGGCACTAGTCTGCCCGTACGGCTGAGGATAGGCCTGTTGCGGGCCAGAACCGTTTAGAGGCTGTTGTTGGCCTGTAGGAGGATATTGCTGGGTCGCAGTCTAAATAGAACACAGCAGTTAGAAAAGAACAATCCCTGACAAACGATAATACTAAGAAGGGGGAGGCAAAACTCACAAATCCAGCACCAGCTTGTGCAGCCTGACCCGCCCCAACAGGCGTGACACTCCCACTACTACTCCCCGCCGCCTGCTCCGCCGCAAGCTTCGCCTTATGTTCCGCAAGCCTTCTCTTCAGCTCCGACGGCTTCTCAAACTTGGGCCTCTTCGACTGGCCCCCACCACCACCAGCACCACCAGCCCCAGCCGTTCCCGGCGCCGGATTCCCCGTCACAGCGCGTCGCTCGGCCTCCGCCTGCTGAAACTGCGTCATGACCCGCTGATGATGCGCCTGCAACACATCCTCCGGAACCCCTTCCATACCGAAGATTTCGACATCTAAACTCGATCGGTTCGGTAGCGCATTGTCGACGGCGGTTAATGTCTCTTTATGCACTTGGCTCATGTGGACGGATAGTCCTAAGAAAGTAAAAACGCGCGCGCGGTTAGCGAAAAGTCCTCATTTTCTTTCTCAATTCTCACGCGCGGGGAGGCTGGCTTTATTTAAGGGAACTGGGATGGTTGTTGCGGGCGGGGAAACGGGGGAAACGGGGGGAAGGGGGAAAAGTGAAACCTACCGCCAGCGGTATTTAACCTCCTCCCGCATCGATCGCACTTGAAATGCTTCGCCTTTTGATGGGATATAAGGATCTTCAAGTCATCGAAGTCACGCTCACAGTAGTAGCACCACGGTCTGTTGAGGAGCTCCTCCAGGTCCGGGTGGCCGCGCTTCTTTTTGGCCATGATTTATTATATGTTTATGATGGGGCTGGCGCGTAAGGTCTCAATTTATAAATAGAATATAAGAAAGAAAGAAAGAAAGAAAGAACGGGGGGGGGAAACAAGGCGAGAGGTTCTGTAAAGAAAAAGGGAGGGTAAACTTCTGCTGCGTGTTTGGGGGGGAGAGATGGAAATGAAAAAGCAGATGTTCGCTGGATGTGAGTTGTGTTAGGTGCCAAGAGTGATGTTGAGGTAAAGCATCGTCCACGTGATCAAACTTAATTTTAAGGTTGTCCTTCCCATCAAGCACCTGCGTATCTAGATATGTAATAATGCAGTTAAAAGCACCTACAGCCACAAGACGACCATGATGTAGATATACAGGCAAAATTAATATCAAGCTCAGATACATTTCTTCACTTTTTCTCTAATTGCAGGTATTTTACAACAACTCATAGCTCTACAAGAAACACACCCCCGTCATCCAAGCCAGGCCTGCTGTCCCTTCGGGGTGGAAGACGACAAAAAAAGAACAAACACTGCGCTATCCCTCCCTTCACTTTCAACGCCCCATTATCAACTCAACAGAGCCGCTCGAGGTACCCAGATAGTATGGAAAAAGACGAAGCAAAAATAGTAAAAAAAAAGCAAAAAAAGGGTTTGAATGTGGTGTTACAAGTGCAAATGTTTCCAGTTGGCATATTCCGCTTTCCATCGTTCCGCGCGCCAAAAGGGCCTCTCCCCCGTAAAATACAAATCCCCATGCGCAAGAAAACAAGAGAGAGAGAGAAAGAAAAAAAAGGAAAGCAATGCGATTGGTATCCCCTTATGTCTGCGCCATGTATGTTTAAACCCCTCGCCGCCGGAAGGGCTTTTATTGTTTTCAGAAAAGAAAAAAAGGTGATTGTTCGTTATAGAACGAAGCAGTGTCATGGACCGGGTCTTTCGTATTCTCCTAGTCGAGCTTTTTCTTTTAAGAAAACTGGTGTGCATGCGAATATCCAGTATGTGGCGTATGCGTATATTGTGGTGGCGGTGGTGGTGGCGGCGGCACTCCTTCAATAGTCGGTTGGATAACATTACCAGGGTGAGCATGAGCATGAGCATGAGCCCGAGCCTGAGTCTGAGCATGCGCATGCGCATGAGCAGCAGTTTCCGAACCCGTCTGAACCGGCGCCAAGGTCTCAGCTTGCGACGAGATTTTAGTAGGCATAGAACTTGGTCTTCCAGCCGTTCCCACAGTTTTCGCATCCCCGCCCACGCGTCTTCTCTTCACACCACCACCACCCCCTGTAGTAGTCTTTGACGTATCACCCCTTTTCTCCGCTTCAGCTCTATCCGCCTCGATCTGCGCCTTTGTGCGCTTTGGATTCCGCGTGCGGCCTTCAGAGTTGAATTTCGCCCAGTGGATAATCATTGCTTCGGTGCGTTTGGGGTTCTTCGATTGTTGGATCTTTAGCTGGTTCTTTGGGTCGAGAAGAGGGTTTTCGTAGACTGGAGTGGATGCACGGGTCTGAGAACGAGGGGCGGTGGGGGATGTGGATTTCGTGATTGGCACTTCGGTAGCGCCTCTTGCGACTGGTTGTCCGATGGGTGATGGCGCATATGCCAACGTTGGTGCAGTAGCAGTAGCAAGGGCAGGAGGTGGGATGGTGAGTTGAGGAGTAGTAGACATCCCACGGGAGATGGGGCGTCTGGGGCGTCTCCCACGGGTAGCCGGAGCCGGGGTAGGGACGGGAGTCGGGGCAGCAGTAACAGGGCTCGATGGTTCTGTGGCCGCTTGAGAAGTCTCTCTAGTTTGTGGATTTCTGAAGCCGCCGAAGCGGGTGATTCGCTTAGGACGACCATTCTCTTCATATTCCGTTTCGCCAATTCCGTTCACACCTACATCGATATCTGCGGCCTTGCGTTTGACCGGCTTCTCGGGCTGTCGCATACCGGGAATGTACTCCACTCCGTTTATAACAGTTGGCGCCCACCCATCTATATTCCGCGACTTTGGATTATTCGCTTTCATCTTCTTGAGTTGAGTCGGTGTGGGCTTGAAGCCACCTTGGATGAATGGGTCTTGGCACCCGATCCTCGATTCTTTGGCGTCGTATTTGTAGCCATATAGAGCTGCCTCCTTCTTATCTTCAAACACTTGAGGATCCTCAAATTTGCGTGGATTTGAAGTCTTTTTCAACGAGTTACGCGTCGCGCGCTTCGTGAGTTTGTCGATCGCGAGATACTCATCTTGCCATATCTTGAGAGCATGAGCTGTATTAGCCGTAATAGCGTATAATTTCTCAGTTGAGAGGGTCTCAGGATTCTTGAGGATATCGGTATAAATCTCTGATTTGGTGATGGGGAGGAATTTCCCGTCCGCAACGATCTCCGTCTCATACGCCTTTGGCCGTTCAATGGCATCAAACTCCTCTTTCCATAGCTCCGGAATACCGTCATCCTCGCCATCGTAATCATCCGTGAATTGGTGAACATTATCGACATTCCAAAATGATGAGAGACGACGTTCGACGTCTATTGCTTCGTTGTGGCGAGATAGCTGTTGGAGACTATCGAGTGGCGCGGCTTCATCAAGAGCGGATTCTCCAGATGCGATTTCATTGTTGGGATCTTGATCAACAAGGGAGAATTTCGCAACATTGGGGTGAGCATCCCACATATGCTGCCTCAACGCCTCGGCTGGAGAAATTGCGCCAGGAGCGGTAGATGCTTCAAACCCTTCTCCACACCAGAGGCATTTGACGCTACGAGAAGCATCGGCGCCAGGAGTGTCTTGAATGGGATTTGACTGTGGCTGAGGGGGCTCGGATAGCTGGCGGCGCACATGAGAAGAAGGAGTACCTGGGGTACTTGTTGTTCCTCTCGCACCAATATCTATGTCATCCTGCACCACAAGCGCCATGATGGCATAGAACGAAATATCTGCTCAAACATGTTAGAAAATGGGAGTTTTCTTCTAAACCCGCGATTCGAACATTCTCTAAGGCGATGTCAAACAAAACCAGAACAAGGAAAAATAAACACCTGAGTTACATCCGCGCATTCAATCCCCCCATACAAAGTTTCAGAAAAGGATTTTTGCCAAGACTGAATACTGGAAGTTTATGAAAATGGCAGGAAAAAGGCTCTATGCCCAATGGCAACACCGAAGGCTGATTGCGCGTGCAGACAGGATGGGGAGTATGGAAATTGCGAGGTATTGGAGGAGAGAATGTGCTGTATTTTTCTTTTTCAAAAGTGCAAAGTGTGATTGAGATGGGGAGAAAACATGCGACAAAAGAGTGGCTGTGGGTTGATTTGGCAAAACAACAACAGTATACCAAAGGTGAAGAGACCTCTTCGTTAGCTAACATACCTGTATGAATTTGAAAAGATAGCAACTAGTTAGTAGACACTAAAAGATACTGCGAGAAGACTTTTCTCGAATAAGTATGAGATGCGGCGATGGTGGATATAGATCGCAGGCGCGTGTGTTCCAGGATGTAGTTTTCGATGAGGTCCGCGACGCTGGGATCTTTTCTTTTTTGCGGCGAATCAAAAGAGGTTGGTTGGGTAATATCTGACCAGCAGATATCTTTCGTTCTTTTCTTTTGCGCAAACTTGGGGAAAAGGGGATTAAAAGGAAGAATTAACAAGATCTAGTAAATGCGATAGAATCGAACGTTAGTTAAAGTGCCAGCTGGACCTGGCTCGCAGGAAGGGTCTTTTGGCAAGGTTTGGTGGCGAGGAAGAAGTAGAAGAAATTTTGCGAAGTAGGTAAAGTTTGGGGAAGTAAGTGGAAAAAAGAGAAGAACTAAATAGTATGAAGAAGGGATTAAAAGGATGGGAGAAAAGAAGAACAAGAAGAGAGGGTTCAACACAAATGCACACAAAGTCCCATTTAAGACTTCTTCTTCTTCTTCTTCTTCTTCTTCTTCTTCAGCAGCAGCAGACTCGAGAGAGATTTCATTCACTTTTGACAGTGTGATAGCGCATTCATGGAGGGCAGATGGAAGGGGTGAATAGCAAGACGCAGCAGAAATCCGAGTCTTCCAGCATTTCTGGGGCCATCCACACTGTAGTTATTGCCCTTAGTCAGCCCCACCGGCCACTTTCAACTTCTCGTTATTGGCCTCTGCTGCAGCCAATCAGCACACAGGGATTCTGGTGTTCTGGCATACTAACAAACCCTTTGTTTGTTGCTCAAAGCGTCCCCACCACAGCTGCTGCCTGTACTCCGTATACATATGTACTATGGATCCATTGAGTGAATGTTTGGTACAACACCTTGTCGAGTTCATAGTAGAAGGCGTCCTGACAGTGTATATCTCATAGTTGCGACTACTTGGCCTTATTACTATCACAGTATACAATCCTTGCGATCTTGGTTACTTACAATTTGCTACTAAAAGAGATTTCAGCTCGCTTTAAGAACACCTACTCTATAAATCTGCTTGCAAAGCAATGCGAATACCTCTGCTCAGGTAGGATCCACCTGTCAGCAATTGCCTTGATAGAAATAAAAAACCCTCCCCAGCAGAGACAATTATGACAATGATGCTTTTATTGGGGGGAGGGGGTCTCATATCTCTTTGTTCTCTAACATTCACTGCCAGTGCAGACAGAAGCACAAGGACAAAAAAGTGGGGTCTTGAGAAGTCTAGGTCTACCAATGGCGACAACAGGGAGAGTATATTTTATAGCTGAACCCTCAAGTCAAAGGGGGAAAAGGGAGAGTGGTGGTTTGGTTCAGACAAAGTGTGGTAGATGACTGTGCAGATGGCCCCTAGGTCTTGAACCGTGATGCATGCTAGTGTGGATGATTGTATTTACTGGGTTGACAGAAATATCGTAGCTTGTAGAGACGATCCATAAACAGCCTGTTCGAAGGTAAGGCATATATATTGACATATCAAAGTAGGTGTTCTATGTAAGGTAAAATGTGACGCTCTAAAAAGAACCACCACCAGATAGCAGGAATACCCCATCAAAAAATGCATTCATGCGATTTCAATTGCCCAGCGTACAAAATATCTATTGATTCATCTCCCCAACATTAAGAGCAACCAAGAACCGGCTCACACAGTTATACGCGCCCACGGTAGCAGTAATTTCGACAACCTCGCGATCGTTGAAATGCTTCTTCAATTCTGCAAACACCTCGTCTGACACTTTGACGGTCCTTGTCATCGCCTCCGTATACTTGTACACAGCCACATGAGCCGGCGTCAACAATGCGTTCAGCTCCTCATCGGTTGGTGGGTTCTCGGGACCCCGCTTGACAAGCTCCATGGCCTCTGGGCTAAACCCCGCTTCCTCCAGAATAGGGGCATGGTGCATCCACTCGAACCACGCCTCGTTGATTGCTGCAATTCGGCATATGGCAAGCTCGCGGGTATCAGCGGGGAGCGAGGATCGGGTTCGGATCGCGCCGAGAAAGGAGTTCCAGCCGTCGGCAACGGGGAAGGAATGGAGAAGGGTACGGTCGAGAGGGGTTAGGCCGCGCGCGCCTCGTCGAGCTGTGACGCGCTGGAGGATGGCGGCTTCGTCATCATTGGCCGTTGGCGGCGGGTTCTCAACATATGGAAGGCGCATGGTTGCAGTTCGGGATGTGGATATAGTGTGTATAGGAGCTGTGTTGGCTGTGGTACGCGAATGTGCTATCCAGCTGAATGTTAATTTGACGTCATACGGCCAAAGAATGTAGAATATGTTTTATGACGGAGGAAGTTTCGACTTACCCCTCTGGATGTAGCGGGTAGCGGCACTAACTATATGTCTACAAAAGGGATTGCGCATGAACCCCGCCAGGAAACTCGTCGGTTTTAAGTTATGTGGGGTAGGGTAGAGATCTGCTGCGATTTTCGTGCACGATGGCGGGAAGCAACCTAAGAAAAGCCGAAGTGAGCTCGGCCTCGGGGTCGTTTGTCGACGTAACTGGGGTCTGAGGCCAGCTTTAAGCACTATTATATGGTCCGCCGCCCTTAACGTACTCCGGCATCGACAATCTCGGGATTGAGGGGCCGGAACCAGCCGAGCACGCACTGCCACTGCCGTATCACAACTGCCGAGTCTGGGTTTAAATCGACCGCAAGCATCCTGTGAGCAGTGAGGATGATCGCAAACAGCATCCACCGTTGAGTGAGGACAACTTCGAATCCGTTTCTTTCACCAGACACACATTGCGCTATTTCTAGTGTGCTTCTAGCAGGTTAGTAGATCGTGCGGTGCATAAAGGACAAAAATAAGCGACCAGTTGCATTGCCTAATTCGCCAGCAAAATTCTAAATGAGACTTTGCTTCAGCATTGCTCCGCCCTAGGTACATACTTAGTAGAGGGTTTCGCCTTCATATCAACCATTGCGGACAAGGTTAGTTGGCAATGGCGATATCACAAGTATGGGCTATACCTACGTGCGTTCCTCAACCCTCTGTGGTTAGCTGAGGAGAAAGTCTGCAGAGTCATGGCCAGCGATCAATGTTGACTAACAATTGTGTGGCTGATTTGATAATTAAAGAAGCGACGACAACAAAGTGATATAGTCATAAGGCAAGTCTCATGCTGAGCTGTTTCAATTGCTCAATAATGAAGGACATCAAGATGGTGTTGTGGAAGCTACCTAGGTACCTTGGTATCTATCCATCCCATCCCCTTGCTCTCGACCTTTGACTTTTAATCGTGACACCGGTATGGATTATATAAGCAGCACACTGGCTGAGACGCGTCTAACTGCTTATAGACTAGTCTGGTGCCAAGTGTGGAGTGCGGCAAGCTAACGACCATCATCATCATCATCATCGAGGACATCAGATGAGCTTCACAATGCTCTGTATCGATATCAACTTGGCTTCAATAACTTGATCTTACACCACAACAGCCCAAGACCTCTTCCATAGGGCTTTGTTTAGACATATGAGTACTAATCGTCACTTGACTTAAATTGAACTCGAAGGACCTGCAACCCGCCATGTCAAAGTCCAGTGGGAAACCAGCACCCACAGGCGACGAGCTACTGGCCGAGCTCGACGCCCTGGATCTGGGCGTTTCAACACCGGAACCTGCCCCTCGAATAAACGAGAAGTCAGAGCAGGATGACGACGTTCTAGCAGAGCTACAGAAGCTGGCTGAACCAAGATCTGCATCTCGACCATCCACTCCCCGAGTCTCGGCCACCCTCACGAGACCCACCGCTGCAACTCCCCCTGACCGCACAAGTGAAGATAAGCCAGTCTCTCGAAGGTCTGGCGACAGCTCAAGGCCGTATCATACAAGCATTACGCCTGCGGAGACCACTTCTTCTGAGGCAGAGTTGACACCCGAGTCTGAGGCTCCTCCCCAAAGTGGAGGAGGGTGGTGGGGCGGATTGTTTGCTACAGCATCTGCGGCTGTCAAACAGGCAGAGGCCGCCGTCAAGGAGATTCAGAAGAATGAAGAGGCTCAAAAATGGGCGGATCAAGTTCGAGGAAACGTTGGGGCTTTGAAGGGTCTTGGTACGCACCAACAAACAAAACTCCCCTACATAAATTTATCTTTACTTTTACTGACAATACCTGTATTTAATAGGAGGAGAGCTCCGAACATTGGCACTCCCCACGTTTACCTCTCTTATACATACTCTCGCCCCACCTATATCTTCCCACGAGCGCCTTCAGATCCACATCACCCACGACCTTTCCGGCTATCCTTCTCTAGATCCCCTGATCTACCTTGTCTTCTCTAGAGTGATGGCTCAAGTGGAAGGAGGCGATTTACTCGTCGTCCAACGCGGCCAGGAAGCAGCCCCACGACGTAGTGGTGAGGGTGGCGCGAGGGCTTCGACTGCAGGCTGGAACGATGGCCCTTGGTGGCGCGAAGTTTCCCGCGACAAGCCGCGTTCCATTTCCGCCATCAAAGGCGCAACAGTGGCTACCAAACTCGCTCGCGCAAGCGCAGAGGCATACGCTACAGAATACTTCTCTGCCAAGGGCGGGCTTGAAGAAGCCGCCAAGCAGGCGTCTGAAATACTGTCTGAATCCAACCCCGTTCGCAGCAGCGACATTTTCCTCTCCATCCAAGCCATCAGCCAAACCGTATCGACAGATCTATTTCAAGCTGGCCCCAGCGCAGACACAGAAAAGCCAGAAGGCGGAGTCGTCGAGGTAAAAGAGGACGCGGAGGAAGAAATCTCGTTCGCGGTTTACCTTCACGACCCCATTCACGGCATCAATTTCCACGCCGTCTCACAGGCGATTCCGCAAAAGTGGATTGACTGGCTTGATGCCGAGGCACCAGAACAGTCTGCGGACGCGGATGATATCACCCACCCGCATGTTCCTGACGCCATTGCGGCAATCATCGAGAGCGGTGGCGTGGATCCGCGTGAGTGGGTGGCCGAATGGGTCGAGGACGCGCTCACCCTGACCATTGGCGTCATTGCGCAGCGATATGTCGCGCGGCGGATGGGTGTTGGTGAGGGCGGTGTTGGCAAGGGGAAGATGAAGGCCGAGAAGGCGACTGCTGTCGATAGCGGGGCCGGAGAAGTTGCGAGGGCGCTTTAATAGATCAATAATTATTTTATTTTATTTTATCTTTCTTTACTGCTTGTCTTTCTGGTTTTATGTTTATGATGCCAGTTCTTTTTGTCCCTGATCGCTACTATTTTCTTTTCTATCTCGTCTCGCTTTGAAGTCTGCTTCGTTATGCACTTCTATGGTGAGTACTTCTATGGTGAGTAGTCGAAGGCTTCACCTAGCCTACATCTCCGTCCTCTCCTCTCCCCTCCCCCTTCCTTTTTCTTTTTCTTTTCTGTCTATTCGTGTTATCTACGCGTTCCTTTCTCCTTTTCCCTGTCTGGATTTGTATTGTAATAGGGGTGGGAGTATATAGGATTTCGTTTTAATTCTTCTATTTTCTTTTTTTTAATTTATGAATACAGATATATATAAATGCATACATACCTTGTGCGTTGTATAGTTTTTTTTAAAAAAAAAATCTGCATACCCATATCAAAGAACACTCAGGGGAATTAACACTTGGTTCCCCCACTCCCCAACCAAGTTGTTTTCGCTGGGAGGCCCGGGGGATCAAATCAAACGCCGAGAAAGAATGGAAGAGCAAAAGAAAAGCGGCCCATAGGCCTAGGAGCTAGCTGCTCATATTTTCAAATAAAACTAGGGAAAAAAAGGGGGAAAGTAGAAAGAAGAAGCTTGTTGTCCCATATTTGTAGATAATAACCCTTATTCAGTGATATTTTATTTCTATTTTTTTGTTTTTCGAATTGTGGGAAAAGTCTATGTTTTGTTAACACAGCACCAGCACAAGTACGTGCAAAGCCAAAGATAAGAAAAGAAACAAAAAAGAAAGAAAACGAAGAAAAATAACCCATTGAAGATGCCCCGCCCATCCCCCCCCACCCCCGGCACGCCCGCAAGAAAGAATTTCGATCCAGTCTGCTTCGGATAGATGAAGCAATTCCGATCCAGGCTGAGTCAAAAAGTGGAGTGTAGGTAGGCCGGGTATGTATGGGGAAATTGCGTATCCAATCAGTTAACTATCAATGCTGAAAATAAGTAAAAAAGGAAAAAAAACAATGACGCTCCAGCGGCTATTGCGCCGTCATGAGAGAAACTCCCAGAGGTCATGCGTGGCGTGGTATGGGAATTCTGCTAGTTCTTTTCCCTTTTAGTGAGTATCACGGTGGAAGGAATTAGCGTTATAGATACCGATTTATATCTGTAGCTCGCCGCTGAATCCGGGTACGTGGTTGTAATTTGCGGTTAAGGGGGTCACACTGTTCGTTTGAGAATCGTCCCCCCATTGGGGTGTGGGAGAGTGGGAGTTAGCATCACTGGTACTTCACTGATAAGGATGTGGATGATGATTGATCGAGTGGTGATTGGGGCCCGGAAGAAAAGAAAAAGGAAGAGAAGATTTGGGAAAATATTGAAGCCGCTTTTCATACCTAGTGCATCCCTGGCTTATCGTAAACGCGTCGGTGCCAGGCTCACTCGCATCAACCATTCGTTGGATATCAGACAGCTCTGGAGCCCATTGGAAATATCTAGTGCGTTTCCCCTCGCCACCACTTTCCGTGGGGGCTTGATCCGCGTGATTATTATTTTGGTCGATGGCCACGTCGACTTCCCCATATAGGCTTCCTTTTGACCAGTAGCCCTGCAGAGTTGTGGAGTAAACGATTGGTCTGTGCTCGACATCCGGATACATAGGGACATTGATGTTGAATAGTTCGACGGACTCTGGCCAGTGCGTGTAGAGATGCTCAATTAACCTAGCGGAAAGCCGGGAGGCCGCCTGTATGACCTCTGCGGGCTGATCCTCTTTACTAGCAAATGACACGGCGATGGCTTTCTTGCCACAAGTCACGGCCTCCATGGCACCGCCCACGGTGCCACTGGCAAGAGAATAGATGGTCGTAGCGTTCCTGCCATGATTCGGACCTGAAACCACGAGGTCGATCGGTTCGCGGTCGGGAAAGAGAGAATAGAGACCTAGCTGTGTGCAGCATGCAGGGGTTCCGCTAACGACCACCCAGTCATTCTTTCCATCATGGGCGTCATCGTTCTGGGTATCATGCTCACCACTTCCATGGGTCTGAAACAATGAAGGAGAGACATAGGTCGCCTTGACCTGGACCCCTATCAGATGAGCCTTGCCAATCCAGGAACGCGACGAGTCGGGAATGACGACAGAGACGAGGTGGCCAGCATTCTGGAGCGCCTCCACAAATGGGAGGAGATATGGACAAGATTGTGGCGAGGGAGGACCATCGTCGTTCACTAGCTGATGGAGCGATCAGCTAACGAACACATGTTTTAAGGTAAAGGAGGGTGGGCAACCCCACGGAGAAGAAAGAAGAAGAAGAAGAAGAAGAAGAAGAAGAAGAAAAGAAACGATAGGAGCGCAGCATAAGGTAATTATGTGTCGCATATACGGAGCATACGTACAAGGATATGCATGGCAAACTGTGGCCAGCAGCAAGCAGGTGGTGCAAGCTTGGGGAAGGGGTTATTCAACAAGCCCCAATAACTCGCTCACTGACTCGCAACAAGGCTGACCCGACAAGCAAGACGCCCAGGCATTGAGAACAGCGGGTTCAGGGTGTGAGATAGCAGCAGTTTCCATGGAGAAGAGGAGCCATTCATGTTGATGATATTAGAGGGCGATGTAATCAGTTAAAATAACAGGATTGATAAGGATAGCAGCAAACATTTGTTGATACCCAAACACACACCGGGCACCTTGTTTGTCTATACCTGATATGATAAGTATACACGCACAGTCCCGTCCATACATACATAATAATGTACCCAGGAGAAGCTTAATGACATGATAAAGGCAAATGCGTGGAAGTATGTACAGTACATACATACAGAGTGCTCTGTACATGTACACATTCCAGCACATACTCGTTGGAATATCGATGCTTATCCGAAATAATAATCATGAGGCTATTGCATTATTATTGCTTGCAAAATCATCCAACAGGCAAAAGCTAGAAACCAAGCAAACACACTGCGATGACGCCATTCTGGGTCTGCAAGCTTGAGCGTTGAGGATAAATTGCTCTTCTTTGCCGAGAGAGAGAGGCTTCTCCCCTGTCCCCTCTCCCCTCTCCCCCTCACGGTCTACCTCCACACGATTCCCCTTTAGGCTAGAAATGGAGCGCCGTCGAAGGTTTCGGCGATCGGAGAAATCCCCGGCCAGCATCGACAGCTGCCGAGTGGGGGTCACGGGGGTCGCTGCGTGGGATGTCAGGGCCGCTAAGCCTAGCTAGGGTTCCCGGTGAGACAGGTGTCAGAGTTTTCCCACAGTCAGTCACATGACCTGGGTGCTGCAAACAGCAAACACAGCTCAACGTTGAAAAAAAAAGGGAAGGGACACGAGGGGATGCCAAGGCCAAAGAGTGTGGTTCTGGCTTGACGAGGGATGATGGATGAAGTATGGATGATGAGGAGGAGGAAGAGCGAGGGATCAGGAATCCCACTGCATGATGGATGCATGCTGACTCCGACTCCGGGGGCTGACAGAGCTTGTATCACCAGTAGTTCTGGGGGATCTATGTTATCACTTAATAATAATACTAAGATCTTATTATTCCCATTCCTTGGAGATACCAGCCTGTGAGCCCTGCATTGCTTTAGTCACAATGGATGTGACCAAGACCTTCTCTAATCCCTGCTGGGCCTCTTATTAGCCTCTGAGGCGTGCTGATGCCAATGCAGAGAGAGCGCCCCGCCGGGGTTTGCGAGGAGATCCGCCCTCGAGCTATCAGGGATCCTCTCACCACTCGATCTCTGTCAACCTCTTGAATCTTCTCTCTCGTCAATTCTTCTTAGCTGATTTCATAGCTCTAGTTAGCTAGCTCTTTATCCGCCGACCTAACTTTTTTTTTTCAGATCTGGTGACTACTGGGATACATTGCTTTTTCTCACTCAATCTCCCTTGCTCTTACATAACTCCGAAGTCAACAGACAGCTGTTTAATGCCCTCAAACCCTCTGCTCTTTGTTTGAAAATTTCTCCCCTTTCTTCTGGAATAATTCACTGACCATGGGAAGGATAATTATAATAATGCCTCAACGTTAGACTATAGCCGTCTTTGTGTGTGTCCGGGCCACTATTATTGTTTTAAGTTACTCCATAAGCCCTGCAGTGTTCCCCTCTGCTTTGGTTTGTTCCCACTGTGGTGACAGCCCAGAACGCCCCGCTGCTCGCTTCCTGTCCACTTCATAAATCTCCCCCTCCTCCGCGGGCGCAACCTGTAAAAAAAACCATTTCCTTGACCTCCCTCCTGCTGTGACTCAGAGACTTCCGACCACGTATCGCCCAGAGCGCCATTGTTGACCACGAATATACAACTCAATTGGCGTCAGTCAGCATTGTCTACTATCATCCCCGTCTACTGTGTCACCTAAGGCTGCGCTGGACGCACGTCGTCCTCCACTGAGCTCCGCTGTGAGAGGTGAGATCTCCCTCATGCCAACGCCTCTGATTCCCTTGGTCCCCTGCATTGCATCCTTTCCTGGTCCAAAGCACTTGGTGATGTAGAAGAACGCTGGACCAGAAGAAGGGCAAAAAAGAAAGGAAGAGGAACATCCAGAATCAACCTCTTCCCAAACCCCTCTCCACCACCCAATCCCGTGAGAACAACACACAAAGAGCAAAATCGAAAAAGAGCGGATGTTGACTTTTGGAACGTTGGGAGTTTAAAGTGAACAATGCCGGATATCAGCCCGACTCCCTCTTCGTGGGACCAGCCCATTCCCCAGCTCAGCCCAGATATCGATCCCAGCCAGGGTTCGCTCCAGGAGGACTTGGACGTGGACTCGTATGGCGAAGAGTTTGAGCTCTTGGAGCAGCTTCCTGGTTCGGACGGAGAGCAGAATGTATTAAGCCGATCCGGCTTCCTCAGTCATCATCTTAAGTATGGTTTCCCTCCTTGCTGAGGTGACGAGAAGGCCAATTTGCTGAAGGCGGTTCTCAACAGCATCCCATATGCCATGCAACCATGCGGTCTTGACAGCCAAGTCGAAAGCCCAGAGAGTCCGGATGGGCATGAGGATTCGTGGACCGCATATCCCACCACGACCAACTACTCCGATGCCGAGTTCATCCTCAGCCCTTCCTTCTTCCCCAACTTTTCAAAGCTCGACCAGGTCGCGGAAAATGAAACGCTCGTCGACGAGATTGGCTGCTTACCTCCAGATCAGCTGCACTCGCTGGAAGACGGCTTTCCCGCTGAGTATCATGACTATTCTCACAGAAAGTACGCGATAGATGAAAGTGTTCAGGACCTGCATGAGTCCTGGTTGCCAAATCTGACTGAAGAACCAGGATCGTCAGCTCACTCCCAAATACCCATTATGTCTTCGGACGAGACGGGAGACGTTGGGGAATATGCGAGAGATCTACCACACTACAGCTCATACTTGCACGGCATGAACCATGATCGAGAACATTCTACGGCAGATATGGTCTTAGCATCTTTTGAAACCTTGAGCCGGGAGCCAAGTGTCTCAGAATTCGACCTCTCGAAGAGTGTTAACATTCACACAGTAATCAACGATAAGGTACGTAACCACCGGAGAATCGGCTGAGTTCAAGATATGCTATCTCTGTTCCTCAAAAACTACGTTCTTTCCAATGGAATATCTCGTGCGAGTGTACGTTTTGAATTGTGTAATAACTCATCAGCAGGGGAAGCTCCCACTTTCGTTGCGGACGCCTCGGGCAAGTCCGATTAGCGATTCGAGCGAGGAAACACAAAGTAGCTTGTCTTCCTCTGTAGACTCGTCGCCACAGAGGGCCACACATGGCACCACTTCGTCGGACACTTCAAGGAGCTCGAGCGTTCTCAAAGCAGCTCCGTCTTCTCGAAAGCGGAAACTGAGAAACGTAAACTCCTCTGCCGTGGACAAATTAGTGAAGTCCATGGGCATCCAGATTGTCCAGGAAGACGGCTTGGGAGGGTCTATTTCGCCTTCTGCTCGCATCCCGGCTATCGCTAGAGCTCGTCGAAATGGCCCTTTGTCCTTTGATGGGCGGAAAAATGCGGCAATGCGGAGGAAGGACAAGAGCGTATGCGTGTGGTGTAGACTGGCGAAAAAAAAGGTAAGTTTCCTTTCCGTTGCTATACCGGGCTTGTCATGGTAACAGTCGATGCTTTTTTTTTTTTTCAGTGTTCGGGTGAGAGCCCATGCACCACCTGCATTGAACAGGTCAAGACCGCCATGTTCCAGCAACCGTGCGTTAGAGCAGACTTCTTTTCGATTGTTGAATCTGGTACATGCAACTATATCTGTAAGATAGCCCTGAAGTCTTGTTTGATGATTGAGCTGGCGCTAATGCACCTTTAACACCAGCCCAACGCGCGGTCAATCACCCAACCCTCGACGGGTCGACGAGGATGCGGATGGAGCTTCCGGAATCGTTTGAGATGAAAGATCTACTTTCTCTTTTGAACGAAAGACGAGGGCGATTCAACATCCGGGCTCGCCAGTCCTGGGGGACTCTTTACGTCCTAGATCTTAACGAAACCTACAACTACCTCAAGGATCTGAATAAAACGGAGGAAAGCTCTCGATACGACCTTCGGGAATTTATCGACCACCGCATTCTCAAGTTTAACAAGTGGACACGCTGCGTCAAAGACTGTGACCCACTGAATAATCTTTTTGTAAGTATTCTTTGAAGCACGCAGCCCGTGATTGGTGTGCGACGAGCAGTCTACTAACACTTTCCTCTAAACAGACATTACTATCTCAATGGAACAACATGCCTAGCAGAGCTAGCTACGACATCCTCCCGTTATCCGATGATGACGGTCCCCAACGCCCAATGGACGTGAATGACCCAGACGACCGCACCGAAATCCTCCTCGCCGCCCAACTATCGCGGATATTCTGCCGCAAGCTCGAAGTCGACGGGTACCGCGCCCTGCAAAACACGCTAAACAAGAACAAATGGGACGACATCCCACACGAGTCATTTATAAAATTCCTCGCGCAACTAGGCCAAATCCTGCTCTCTCTACGCTGGCGCGTCTCGTGGTGGGAGTTGCTAGGGGACGGCGGCACAAAGCCAGATTTAGACAAGGAGCGTTATGAAGAGCGAGTGCGCAGGCTGTGCCAGGTGTTGTACTTTTACTACATATCCGTGAAGCTGAAATTGCCGTCGTGGATGGAGACTAGTGCGCTGGACGGCGTATGGTCGACATATGCCGATGCAGGCCGCATTTGGGACGATTTCCCCCTCGATTCTTCGGCTGATGGCTTTGAGGCGTGGATGGCTCGTGGCCTGGAGCTTATTACTGCTGCCGGGGTACAACATCGCATTGCGAAGTTCTGAAAAAGAAAAGAAAAAGTAGCTTTTTTTTCTTTCTTACTTTAATTTGCCAGAATCGAGAGGTTCTCCTTGAACCCCGTGTGGGAAAAACCCTTTTTTAACAGTACCGTTCATTTTTTGCGGGATATATATAAATGCTCCCAAGTGTTGGGCTTAATGAAATGGCTATCTCTACATGGAGATTTACTCGTTTATGTTTTCTTTGATCTTTGCCCCCTCGTGTTTTCGATTTTGGGAGGTACTTGCGTTGGTCATGTTTGCGCATCTTGATTCTGGGGGGGAACGAAGGCGGGGAGATGAAAACTACCCAGCATTCATGGGGACAGAAAAAGAAACATAACCCCGAAATTGAGATTTGTGATTTGCCTTTTTGACTCGAGGCATGTGCGTGTCGTTCAAAGTTGTCTATAACTCTATTTTACCGTCAGTTATCCCCCATGTCCTGGCGTATATAGCTAGTTAGCTTTTCTCCCTTTCTTCTTCTTTTTCTTCTTCTACTTCTTTCATTTTTTTTTAGCGAGCGAAAATGAACTGATGAAAAAAATATTACGCTTGACGGTCTCTGCAACGTTTTCAACTTTTAGCACTATTTTTTTCCCCTTCAATTCTCGAGGATATATATCTATAAACTGCACACATACACTTTTTTGTTTGTTTCCTCATTCTGGATTTCGATTTCTATACTTCCCCCCTCCTCTTTTTATCTAGACTTCTTAGGTGGGCAGGCCCGTTGTGTAATTTTCGCAGTGTGCATTTCATGTTTTTCTCTCTTTCTTTTTTTTGCGAATCCAGGGCGGGTTATGTTTAGATTTAGCAGAAAGAAATACATTTTTTCCTATCGTGGACTAGCAGTCTAGCATACCCCATTCATCTATCAATTAGAAGAAAGAGAAAGAGAGAGAGAGAGAAAGAGAGCAAAAAAAAAAACAAAAGAGGAACCATGGTTTTTTGTTGTTGTTCTAGTTATGATAACCAATTATCTCCTGATTTTTCTTCCCGCTTTGGAACCAAAACCTATGCTACCGTATATCCCCCTATCTAAGATCCTCACTTGCGCACACATTCTAGCAGAGATGGGTCATGGAAACGAAGCGGCGTGGGAAGGCCGGGCGCGAGGAGGGGCGTATACGTCCCCAGGAGTGTTTCTTTCCAGCTTTATCCCCACTCTCCAGACCGTGCATGGTCTTCCCCAAGGCTTTCGTTGTCGCAGAACCTTTCATTCCTTCGCTGTTCCGTGCTGACGCCCTGGTCGGGAAAGTGTGTGTGCGGAGGACGGAATATATCTGTGTCCGTGGGGGGTCGATTGGTGCCTTGTATTTTTCGCTTCGAGGTAGGTGCATGTGTATGTGTTTCCCACGGGAATATCTGGGGGGGGGGGGGGGGCGGGTTAGGTATAACACGAGCTGGAGTTTCCGCCTGGCAAAGTTCGATCAGCGTCTGATTTCCCCCACTGCTTCGTCCGTTTTCCCCTTCTCTCTCGTTCCCCCTTCTTAACACGCAACCAAATCGATTTATCCCTCACTCACACACCAGCCGACATAAAAAGTGAGCTGCGCAGGCTAACCACCTCTTCCTCCCCCCTCCCCCCAACATGATCATTCTCATCTTCTATTTCACCACCAAATAGATTCATAACACGATTGTCGCTTTCGTTTCCCCTTTTTTCTTCTTCTTTCTCCCCTTTCCGCCTTATCTCTTCGTTCCATCCTTCTTTCCAGCCTTATCTGCCTTATTAGCCTTCTTCCCGCCAGCAAGCAGCTCCAAATGGCCCGCCTTTTCGGCGAGTGAGCGCTCCGTCCTCGCGGTTAGACCAGCGGCGAATTTCTAAAATAAATGATAATCAAGGCATAAATTAGTAATTGATCATGTCAAAATTTCGATTCCATTTTTTGCTTTCTAAAAGAAAATAGAGAGAGAGACACGACGGGCGCGTTTTTACCTTGTTCATTTTCTTATGCTTTATCAACTGGGAATTTTTGGGAGCAATTGATCGAGCTCCCTTTTTCGTCGTACGGAGCACACTAGACCTATAACGTAAAAGATTTTGTTGTTAGTCGTGAGAAACAATGGAGTTAGAGAAGTTTGGGGGGTGTTCACTTTTTGGCAGTGGCTGGAGCCTTTTTCTTGATTTCGCCTTGAGCCATGGTATGTAAACAAGATTCCAATTTCCTGAGGAGAAGGGATAGTTCGTAGATGTAGGGGTTTTGCGATTTAAGGGAGGAAGGCAGAAGAGCTGGTCTGTTGAAGCTATTTTGGAGATTTCTTTTGATATTCGTTGGCCCCACGACGCCAAGCCTCACGTGTTCTGATTTCTGGGCTCTCCAGCTCCTTAGAGCGACACCACTTTTTTACTGCTATGTTCAGATAGCCCACAGGTCTTCTCCTATCTGCTCAAGAGAATGAATATCTTTATATACTTTTACGTGGTTTTATGAATAAAGTAAAAAATCCCCTACTAGAGTACCTAGCCAGTGCCAAATCATGTTTATCTACTCTGTAGGTACTTAGATATTTATATATATGCACTGATCTAGTTGAATTGCGGATCTTGCCGGGGCTCTCGGTATGACAGTCAAGACTTTGATTGACATCTCCTCTCATATTTAGCGAATAAAGGGAAGCCATAAACCAGCTCCATGCCTCATTCGAAGAAAACGAGGAGACAATGGCTGTTTCAACGGTACATTAAGAAGTACCTGGGACCAGCGCCAAATGTGCTCTCAAATACATATTGAGAACTTGATAAGGGGCATTACCTTCTTCTATCTAGCTCTGTCTATAGAGTATTTGCTCAAGAATACCTTATAGGAGCTGCTCTTCCGGCCATTACAGCCCGAGAGGATCCCTGATGAAGAGCTGTTCTACATGTGGAGTTAGATGAAGTCATGGTCTCTTCAGAACTTGAATCGATGCGAGATTATGAGTTTATTCCTTGGTGAGAGAAACCAAATCCAAAAAGGAACGGCGGTCCCGCGAATCATATACGACATTCTGCGAATCGGGACATACATCCAACCTTCGCAGCGTTTTTGCTTACTTGTTTCGGGGTTTGCACTGCGTTAATATCCCATTGCGTGGTCTACCGCCTCCCGTTCATGCTGGGAAGGGTTTAACGAGGCAGAGGCTCTATTCCGTTGGGGAAAGGGAGGAATACATAGCGCACTCTTACAAAGGAAGGCTATAAAGCACATTTAGGTAGGAGAGTATTGTTTGCGGCGGCATTTAGTGTTGGTATAGATAAACACAGCTTCAGAACTGTTCAGCGGAAAATATGCTGAGGCCGTAATCAAGAACAAAATCCGAATATCTACACCATGCTTGGCAGGGGCTAGCAATGACATCTTTCTATATTATTAGCATCTTGTTGTGCATACTCATTGCTCATCAGCGCAGGGAGAGAGAGGAAAGGGATTGTTGCTCTCCCGATGTTCGATCATGCAGATGGATATAGTTCTGTATTGTAATGGAATTTCATGGTTTATATAATATTACAGTGTCTTCTGTGGGGGTCAAACACCCATCGCTGTATTGATCCATACGGCACATGGAAAATGGTAACTGCACGCGCCAAGCCTTGATTCGCAAGCGAAACATCACCAGCTGCAAAACACGCCAGTTCACTGCCGAAATGACCGCAGGACTTCTTTTTCTTCTCCACTTGCTGGCGTCTTCGGTGCACTGGATCCACTGCTAGTCAATTTGGCTTGCTGCAAGCTCCTCAGCAACCGTTGCCAGTTAGAGCCCTCACGAAGCCACACGCAAACAAGAAAAGAAGCCGTGGCAAAACCATAACAAACATTGAGAGAGATCATGCTCGAGAAAAATAGCTCCCTTCGCTCGGTGTTTCTGCTAGGATAAGAGCCTTGTCCGCTGGCCAATTTCTCCTAGACCTCCCTCCCGAGTCATAACCCCATATTTTTTTCGGAGTCTCTCTGTTCCTCGGTCCACGGAATGCTTTTCATCTGATCCAAGATTTTCTCCCGCTTCCATTGGCCAATTGCTGCAACGCTCAATCCGGGGTTGATGGGTGCGGGTATGGAGACGGTTACGAGCTATTCGACGTCAAAAATTCCCTTGTGCCCCTATTCAGCATGGACAATGTCTCTGCAATCTCAGATATTTCATCAGCTGGAAGTTCCCCCAGTGCCGATATCACCCATCGTCGATCTTCGCGTCGTACAAGCTTCCTCTATTCACATCGATCCCCCTCTGCCTCGCCCCCGCAACGCGAACCCGATAGACCGTTCAGTCTACAGAATCGCCGCCTTCAACTACGTAACGCGGGATTTCGTGGTCCCATAATACCGACGCGACGCATCAGTCCACAGTTTGCTGGATGGAGATCAGTGTCGGGGGAATCTCAGCATGAAGAGAACAAAGAGAATAATTCCGTTGAAGTTGACTCGAGCATTCGAGGCACAGTAAACCCTTCACAAAGGCGACGGACAAGCATTCTGCAAGAAATAACAAATTCTACCCAACGGCGCCACCATCCGCGCTCATCCCGTCCGTTAGTCACTACTCTGTTCCAAGACGAGCCACATTCACCCATACCGGACGTCGATGATTCAATTTCACCGCCACCGATCAAGCTTGCAAAGCACCTAGGACCTCCTTTAGAGTTAGACGACTGCGGTGAAGTAGACGCCACCATGAGGGCTAGTGACCCGTTATCCTCTTGGAGGTCTCCCTTCAACTCCATAGAGCGATCGAGCAAGAAGCGGGATAGAGCCAAGCGGATGTCTAGTTTCGAAACGGCGAGGTACATAGATCACCTGGAAAATCAGCTCACGGCGTCGTTCGATCGAGTGAATACGACGGAATCTTCGGTGTCGAATTCCCAAGGATCCAAGCTGAGGGCATTGAGCGCGGAGCAGAGAATACTCAAGCAAGAACTCGCTGAATGGGAAAGAAAATTCGAAGCTCGTATCAAAGAAGAGATTGGAAACATGCTCGAGAAGGAATCCCAGCTGAGAGCTAGGATTCGAAACTTGGAGAGGGAGATGGAAGTAAAAGACAATCGCATCCGCGAACAGGAATGGGAGATTGAAATGTCTACCCAAAGACTACGCAATCTAGAAGCTGTTAAATCAACGAACCGTAGCTTGGAGAGAAGGGTTGACGTGTTGACGGAGTTGCTCGCCCAATCCCCATCGAGGTCAGACGCTGATCCTATGCCTCATCGTCCGTTTGATGGCACTCCCCCAAATCTCGATGGCGTGCACCGGACTCCGAGGCCTAAATCCATGTTTTCAATAATTCCTTTGTCTCCTGTCCGCCGCCCGCTGTTTCAGCCTCTAGCAGTACCAGAAATGGATATTTCTTCAGGTTCGGCTGCGCAGTTAAGTTCGCCACTCGACGCCTCTAGCATACTATTGGCGGAAGGAGAAGAGAACGCAGAAGAGTCAAAGCCTAATCCTGAAGTCATGTCTCTAGACTCTGGGCTGGGTGATTCTTGTTCCTCGCCATCGACACGTGCGCTAGGCTCCCAACGATCCTCTTTAATGTCCCATATATCTATGGGCTCGTCAATTTTAGGAACCTCATTGCCATTGTCGCCAGAGCTGACAACGAGGGCTTCCAACCGTCACAGAAGAATGCGAAGGTTTCCCTCAGGGTCGGTATCGCTAAAGCCACTTATATTGCCTGCAGCTTCAGGCGCATTATCTCCTCAACATTCATACTCTGTACCACATACTGCCGTGGGGGGTCCCACTGAGGATGCTATGTATTTAACAGCTGATTATACGCCAGAGAAGCAGCGTGCATATTCTTCAGCTTCCTGGACACAGGAAGACGCCCTTCTCGCTCTTGAGGGAGGAGTTAACCAGTTCCAATCATTCGAGGAAGCTATAAACGTATATAACCAAACGATGGAAGCGTCGGATAGACCTATGGATCATCCCTCCAATGATCATGCTCATCCGGGTGAAGTACTAAGTGATATCATTGCCGACAACGGACCGGATTCCACCTTTAGGACCTTTGCCCAAGAAGTCGAAGCTCAAATAGAACCATCGACCGAGTGGCATGACGACCATGCTGAACCCCAACTGCCACCCATGGCAGCAGTCAGTTTACTGCGACAGCCAAGCCGAACGACTGTCAGAGATATTACTCCGCGAGCAAACCCTCCCAAGGAATACGGCGAGCTTTGCAGATGTCACTTCAACGCCTTTCGCCCACGATTCTCCTCAAATTACTCGCGACAAGAACTTCGTTTCCCAGGAACACTAGCCAGTTATGTGAGCTTGGTTCGAACGATCATCGCCAACGCCTGGCAAACAAATTGGAAACGACTGGGGAAGCTGCCATGGTGGATCCTTGGTGTTCTCCTGGGCAAACGAGCGCGAAATGAGTGCTTCAAACAACAGCAGCAACAACGAAACTTCAGCGATGGGCCGTGCGAACGCTCGCACTCCGATCGTGAGGTTGGAGTGGGCCAGCATGTCGCCGACCAGGATGATCATGGATCGTCGCTGGCCAGTAACTCCGGGACGCGCCTGGCACTTCTTGTACCATCGCCAGGGAACAGTGTATTCAGGAAGGAGTCTTCTAACTACGATATATCTGGTTATGTAGTTCCTGTGCAATATCCTCTCAGTCGGTCAGTTCGACTTTGGGCAAAATTTTCCTTTGCCCTTCTCTTAGCTTTCGGGCTTGCAGTCAGAGATGGGCCTGCCTCGTTGATGGATGGATTCCTCGAGGAAAATGGACGCTGTCCTCCTGGTCGTAGCACGCCATCGATAGACCGTGCTACTTATCCCACGCCAGAAAACATTTTACCGGACTCCACCATGCATAACGACGATCGCCACCTTATGATAACTAACGACCACTTCGACGACGACCACTCTGGCGGTCCCAACGCTTGGTCTGCACATGAACTTCTTTGCTGATGAAAAGTGACGATTCTGTCTGTTATACCTTATTCCGAAACCCCCTTTTATGACCCGCACGACTTGGATCCCTTCCTGAAAACCAATACATGAAACAACACTGCAAAATGATACCCCCTCATCACCTACATCTCGCATTTTTCCTTGTTTTTTTTTGCATAGCAAGCAAACCTCTTCGCGAAATCCTCCCTGTACATACATACAAACATCCCATCTGTTATTATTCCACTCGACGACTACGATGTGTGCCTAACACTTGATAGCCACAACCACCACCAATCACGAAACGAAAAACTAAGAAATCAAAGAACAAAACTTATTAACGAAACTTGAAATGAAATTCCCCCCCCGGAATGAATATGAATCCGCACCCATGAACTAAGCTTAATTGTCCCTCCTGCACTTTTGTCCCTTTGTTTCTTCTCCTTATTTTTGTATACATTATTGTTATCCCCCCTCTCCTTCGCACATATAAAAGCCGGGGGGGGGGGGCGGGTTCCCGCTCGTCCACGCCACCCAACCAAATGGGTGGACTGATGAGATGTCTTTTATTTTTGTATATAAATACTTCTGCACAAATAGTGAGAGGAAATAAGAAGGAAAATCTGTACAATAATGAACTTGTTTTAAATCAGTGATGAACAAAAGAAAATGGACAAAAGCAAAATACAATGATTTTCTAGTAGTAGTGGTTGTTTTTCTTTCTAGTTTTGTTTGTGGCTATGCATTTTTGTGATTGTGGTTGTGTGCTCCAGTTAAATATCCTTGGCATTCAGGGGAAATAGGAGACAACAGTACACGTAAAACTCTCGAGAAAAATGATTCCATGGAACCAATGTTATGATAGTGTTTACTAGTCACAGTAAAGAAAACAAAACCAAAAAAAGAGCTTTTCGAGAAAGCGATACTCTCACAACAAGCAAGCACATGACGGAATTTTTTTCTTTTCTTTTTCATCTTGGAAAAGTCTCATCTATTTTCTTTTTCTAAGTTTTTTCTCGAGATATTCTAATGATTATCTCGGTGTTGGAGAAAAAGGAAGGGTTTGTAGGGTCGTACGGCAGAAGAAATATGTACGATTAGCTGCAATATGCTAGGTAAAACAAACAGGCACACACACAAAAAAGAAGCGCTTGCATTTGCTGTTCCCAACACTGGGGTATACTTCATTAGAAAACCCGGCATTCCCAATGCCCAAACAGAAAAGAAAAAGACGTCCTCATGCCCTTTGCCAAGATGAAGAAAGAAAAAAGGGGTTTTAGATGTTTTATATGGGGGTGTGTGAAGGTAAGATATGGAGGGAGTTATATTGATCAAGGGTAACACAGAAAAGAAGTTTTTCCAACGCATTTCGCCCAGTCCCTCGCTCGACACTTGGAAATAATCAAAATGAATTGTTCCAACCACCGGTGTTGCCTCTAGAGAATAGCCATTAATGTTCGTTGCGTTAAAAAGTGGGTGTGAAGTATCACAAAATAGAAGATGCCTCAAATTGAAAGAGACAGAAGAAAAAAATAAATTGGTTTAAAATTGAAGGAATTTAGAACGCGAGAACAGCGGCAAGAGCGAGGACAGCGCCGCCGAAAGAGGCGACGTTGCGGCCAGCAGCACCCTCGAAGGGAGGAGGGGTGGCAGTTGGGTAGACAGGAGGTGGGACACCAGTTCCGGTGGGGTAAGCACCACCGGTGGGCTGGGGAGCACCAGTGGGAGGAGCAACGCCGGTAGGAGCAACGGTAGGAGGGCAGATGGAGGTGGTGAGAGTGACGACCGGAGGGGGGACGGGGTACTCTGGCTGCTCAGGCTCGGTGGGGGGCTGGTTGGGGTACTCTGGCTCAGGCTCGGTGGGGGTCTCGTTCTCCACGCCGAATTGAGTAGAGTACTGGTACTGGCCGGTGCCCTCGACGATGATCTGGATGCCATAGTGGGAAACGTCGGCCTCAAGCTCGGTTGAGGGGGTCCAGACGAAGGAGCCGGTGTTTTCGACGGAGTCAGCGATGGTGGCAATGGGGACCACGTTGTCGCTGGGGCCGCGGAGCAAGAGGATGGAAACCTGGCCGAGGGTGGTTGGCTCCCAGCTGATAGTGTAGGGCTTGCCGGCAGGGACGAGCTCATTCAGGCCAGGAGCGGCAATGGGGTTGCCAGTGGGGGGCTGGGTGATGTCAGCGGGAGTGACGGCGGCAGCCATGGCCGCGAAGGCAGAGATCATCGACACAACGGAGAACTTCATTTTGTATATGTGGAGGGGGTAGATTTCCTAACGTCCGGAGGGAATAAACGAAAGTGGGATTTAAAAATTAAGAGTTTGCAGCGTTGAGACTTGGTAAAAGAATGGCAGATGGTCGAGACCAAAACACAGGAAAGAGCGACAGTATTAAAGACGTTGGTGGGTGAAGGAAGAGAAAGAAAGAAAGAAGAAAGAGAAGAGAGAAAGGAAAGGAAGGAGAATAAAAAGGTGGGCGATGCGCTGGAGGAAAAGGGAGACGCGAAATTAGGCTGAGCAGCCAGCGGGGGAGAGAAGGAGAGACTAGAGAGAGAGACTAGACAGACGCGAGAGACACACCAACAAGGAGGCTCCTTCTGCTCCCTGTTTGCATCCCTGCTCGCTGATATTGCGATATACCTGGGCCTAAGGGATGGGTACATCGAGGTACGCTTTGGTACAGGCACAGCGCAACCGTACCGCTAGCCTGCAATCTGCCTAGTTGGCTGTGGAAACACATGGCGGACAGGCAGCGCTAGACCCAGACAGGCTTAGTGCGGCTGTCACACGAGGTTTAAGCTTGTATGCAAGCGAGATTGGATCATGTGGATTGGCGCCTGCTCATTTGGTGACTCAGCCCCGCCATGCCTGCTAGTCCGCACTGGGCCTAGTCCGGCTGTCTTTGCCGTGTCCAGCTGAAGCAGCATCATTTTCATCATTCCGTCCACAATGATCCCATTTCTTGTCACTCACGGGAAGGGAGAAAGACAGACACCTGTACTGTCAGTGGCTAGAGGCTGAGCATCTCGTCTTTCATCCAAATCAAATCACTTTCGAGTCTCTGCGACCCCTTCTTCTTCCCATCCTGCAGGATTCCTGATTCCTGTGTTTCCTTCTCACCACACTTGCGTGCGGAGACATTCATTCCCCTCTGTTTGCCAGGCCCAGAGCCCCATCCCAGCCAATTAACACTGCCTTCCTTGTCCCCAGCTGACGGCAGTGACCCGCCTGCCTTAGCTTAATCTACTGCCAAGGGGCGTTCCTGGCTCTTTTCATGGATCCTTTGGAAACCGTTGTTGTAATCGCCTCTCATTGGTGTGTCTCGCCTGCGAGGGTTCCCAAGCTTTTAATAACCAGTTGGCGCCAATTAAGCTGCTCAAAGTGCACCGGGGAAACATTCAGGAGATAGCCCGAGGTTACATTATTACTTTGACGCTCAGCTTGGTGGAAAAATAGGTCGGTTTTTTGTTTGTGTCAGGTCGAGTCAGTCTCCTGTCTTGACTCGGCGGATGAGAGGCGGATGGAGTCAAAACTAACACCGAGGTTATCGATAAGCCCGCCATCACCACCGATGCGCAGTGCACGATGATGCCAGAGTGGACTCGAGTAGGCCGATGATCTTGATGATCACTCCGCAACACAACTTGCTTTTTGTAAACAGCCTCTGCTGCGCAGACTTCCCCTCCAGTTGATCGCGTTGATCAGTACCGAAGAATTCGGAGTATTTTCGTGTTTCTTTTCTTTTTTTATTTCTGTGTGTGCGACTTTCTTCTTTTCAGCGCTCACCTCCGGCAAATACGGGATGTCCCGCCGATTCAGCCTCTCTAATTTCGAAAAGGTTCAAGCTAAAGGCAATGTCAGCAAATAGCAGCGAATGATGCCCTGACCTTCCACGCCATGATTAATTTTACACCTTGTCCAGGCACCCCCCGCGTGCCCATGTAACAGTCGCACGAGTAGTAGCAAAACATACTACTACACTACGATGACTCCGGACTCCTTTCATCGGCGCTTCAAGGGTCCAGTGGAAGCCATGGGACCGTTGTTCCTGGCCCATGGATACAGCATTTTAGCACCAGAAAATCCAATAGTCTCAAGCAACCCCCAGCACTGTCCCTACCAGTCTGTGCCGGACTTCAATTAAGAACCCACCACCCCGTCAATGTCTCCGAGGAAAGCTCACCATCGCCCACATAATAATGTCACCATTTCACACGATCCATGCATCCTCCATCGACCGCAGGGCCAGCCCTTCTCTCTTTCACCTTAATCCCGTCTTTTGTGAGGCTCTTATTTTATTAATGCCGAAATTACTATTAATAAGTCCAGCCTCATTGTGCAAACGGATGGGGTCCAATCATAATGGTTAAGGTCACGCACGCTTTTGGGAACAACAGGAATCAGCGGTTTGCCGCCGTGGAAGTGAAAGAATAATTGCCAACTGCTGATTGACATCAAGATTGGGCTTGATTTTCTCTTGCCGCGGAATTCAGATGGGCAGATCTTCCGTGCAAGGGCTTCCGACGAGAGCGGATTTGTGTGGCCAACTTCTCGCTGGATGAGAAAGACACCCTTATCTGCACCTCTAGGGAACAACGACCAACTAGTTCGCGAGCGGCAAGCGGCGAGTGGCGACACAGTTCGACACACGCATTGTTCCTATGCACGCGCCCACCACCCTCGACACGTTCGAAGACACGTGGACTCAACAAGAATGTTACACAAAGCTTGCATAATGTGCGAAAAAAGATATTTCCGGTTGTACTTTCCTGCAGGCATAACTGCTATCCAGTTGCTAACAATGCAGTGGATTGCTCATGGTTTTGTGCAGGATCCGCGCCTACAACGCAAGAATTGATGGAAGGACCGAGGTTGATCGCGGCTTGCATTTTTTAGGCTTCGCAATCTGTGGATTGGTTCTGGCTCCTGAGTGCGATAATTGGCGGCTAACCTCCACGAGATTTATTATTGGCTGACCCGCTGAGCTGGGCATGGTCTCCTCTTTTTATACTTTTCAATTGATAAATGTGGTCCCCAAGAGTTATTCGAAAGAATTATGGTTCTTCAGCGATAATCGAGACGCTCTGCTGCATCCGAAGCCCTTGACCTTTTCCTCAAAAGGCTTTTGTTTTGCGCTTTTACTACAAGCGCCATTTCGGTTCGCCAGTTTCACTTGTCTCAATCTCTTCCCAATACTGACTAGAGTCTACCTTGTGCACTCGCCGACTTCCGCAGTGGACGAAGACAAAGAGCAGGTCAAAGACTCATCCGTGCGATGGACGGAATAAATCACTGTAAAGGACTTCTCCCCCCATTTTCCTGTCCCACCTCTCAACTCGTTGCTTTTCCATGGAATCAGTGAGTCATGACAGGAAAATGAGAACACCGCCTCTTGTCTATCTGCCGTGTCATTCCCAGGGTCGAGCTCTTTCCCCATCTCTAACAGAGAGACGTGCCTCGATACTCACTACTCACTATCCAGGAACGCGAAGTTCGTTTGGAACTGACCCACTTTGCGCGGATGGCCGGCTATTGAAATATGCACAGTCGATTCCCGATGACACGAGATGTTCCCCCGAGAAAACAACATTCAAGGTGGAAAGCTACAGAACAGATAACCCACGACGGGGAACTGCAGCATATGTTGCATCTCCAGATCCATTCGCCTTGCAGTTCGTGACGGGCCGACAGTTAATGAAAGTTCTTGTTAGAGGCCACAATCCTCACGAGTGACTTGATGTGGGAAATGTGTGCACTTGTGTCTCCTGAAGATATTAGCAAGCTCTTCGAGAGGTTATATACTCCGTTGCATATTCATATGGCAGAGTTTCGTTGAGCTTGCGATGGACACATTCCTAAGTATCCTGACTGGGATAGGACATGGAATATATCAATTTAGAGAATATACCGGACGTGCAATAATTGAATATCGGAGGGTGGGAAGGATGACCATTCATCAGTGTGTTGGGAGTGTTTCTGCTGGCCGCTTCCACATATCTACTGGAATCCTCCAACCCTCCAGTCTACCAACAACAACACTCATGTCAATAACAGCTGGATGCGTCTTTCATTGAACTCAATTTTGATGAAAAGTTTTTTTTTTTTTCGTAACTGTTTTACTTTTGGGGTTAAGGGAGAGTTAGCCTGTCTGGCTTTATAAGTTTTCCAATGCATTTGCTGCCATCACAACTAGTACCATGCAACTATAGCTAGTTCATGAGCAATGCGCCTGTTTGAGATGATGGTGAACTGCAAATATGCTTTGTGAACACAGTATTTGGCTGTCTACCTATGTTAATGCTGCTCTCTCTCCTGTCCGATAGTGGCTAAAGCCTGAAACAGTCAAGATGGCTTCTTACTGCTTCTTGCCATGCTGGCTACTCTCCCATTTATTTTGCACTAACTTTCCCAGGCTCATTTGGCCTTTGTGGTGCCCATCTTTCATGTGGGATGATAGCCCTAAGATGCCCCTGGACGACAGCTGCACCGCCAGACATGGCGGCCGGCACATGTTTGCATAGACTCCTTTGGGTGATCTGTTTTGATTTACACAGTCGGACTATTTGCATCCTCTCCTCTTTCATCAAACCTCACTTTCATCCTTGATACCTGTCTATTTGCAACGCGTCTAACTCCCGCGCAGTCTTTCGTTTCGTCGAATTTTCCCTTCGAGTCTTGTTTTTCCTTCATATCAGAGTCTTGCTAGCTTTTCTCGATCTTTGCACGCATCCTCGCTCTGGTTTGTACCGAATACCACGGCACTGACTATGCCTAAAATCACCCTATCCGGCCGCAAGGTGGTTCAATGGAAACCCAACGCGATCCCTGCAGCCACCCAAGTCAGCATGGTGCAAAGCGCCTCGCCATCTGACAGAATGCCTGGCTGGAGTCTTCTAGCTAGCTATCGCCGGGCCGGAGGTACGCCACACGTGGGCAGATTTGGGCCAACAGCCGCCTTCCCGACCCCGAATGGTTTTGTGCAGTGTGTAATCGAGGCGAGTGGGACAGGAGCTCATCTAGTTATCCGTCCGGACGACGTCTGGCTTGCCATCCTCAGCCAATTTTCCTGTTTCACCAAGGCGCTACGCCGCACGAGGAACTTTGAAAGAATAAGTCGAATGTTATTATCCCCAGTCCTGGGTGTTGAAGATCTTCTAAAGCTCGCCAACGGGGCTCTTCAAGATGACGCGGACTCTACGTTGCTGGTCTTTTTGAATACCAAGTTTAGCACCACTATAGCCGCCGACCAGATTGCAGCTACGGTGACGCTCCTTGACGCCTTCCAGGAGACACCGCAGCAGTGCAATAATGCCCACGTTACGCCTCTGGCAAACTACACCAAGCATTACCCATCGACCATTACAGTCTGCGGGTCTGAGGACGACTGGCGGACCATCGCCCACAAAGTGTCACTGATGCGTCGCTATAGCTTCGAGACCACGATCTGGTCCTACCAACTCGACGCCGTGCTAAACTGCATTTTTCAAACCTACAGCAACCCAGGTCACCACATCGTTCGCCGATTCTGGGAATACATCGCTGGCCTCTCATACGACGACCCGGAAGATAAACAAACACTCTACATTTCCGGATGGATCACCACATTCACGTATTGGGATGCCAATGGCAAAGTCTTGCGCAAGGAGAGGGACCAGAATTCCTCGCTCCAGCGACACTGGGAGATGTATTTCCACCGCATGCTCACGGGTATTCCGACTCTCAGCACGATTACGCACCCCTTCGAGCCGCGCGAGTATAACTATAAGATAAAGTGGCCGAGACGGAGACGTCGCGTGCTAGTCATTGATGGCGTGCCGTTCCATAGTGTAAGTGCGTCTCGCATCGCACCCACGGTCGCCCGCGTTCGCGTCATTGTTCCGAACCTCGACGGCACGTTTACTAAGGCCCGCGTCGTGGCTGGCACTCCAGCAGTTCGTGCTGTTGGACGACAAGAGCAACAGCAACAGCAACAGCAACAACAACAGCAGCAGCAACAGCAGCCACAGCAAAATGGCGCCGCGCCTTTGAGATTCCCTGTCCCATTGCGACGTGTGGCTACGGAGGCGGCGGGAAGTACCGATGTGGGAGGAAAGCGCAAGCGAGAAGAGAATGGAGACGGTAGCCAGGCTAGCGAGAACAACAACGCCGGCACTGCCAATTCTATCGGCCACGGCACTACTGCTAATACTGCTACTACGATGCCGGCGAATGGCAGCACGACTAACAACAACAACAGCGGTGGTGGTACTAATGGCAGCGGCATCGCCAGTACTATGCAAGCACCTGCTGTGAATTTGAGCCCGGAAGCTGTCCTCAACCGTCTTGACACTCTTGTTCCCGAGGTTGGCTACTGGGTCATTGAGGAGCTGGGTGATGCCTGGTGATTGGGGGGGGGAGGATGTGTACTGTGTTTTATTATGTTGGAAGGATGAGAAAATCGAGTCTGATATCTCAGCAAAACCAAAAATGGAAGAATATGAAAACAGGAATGGAAAGAGAGAAAAAAAATCAAGAAAAGGTAACAAAAATTGAAAAAGAAAAAGGGCAAAATGTCTCCAGCAATGTTACAATTTATTTTCTTCTGTGCAAAAGTTTCTCCTTTCTGTACGCAAGTTGTTGTTTATTCTTCTTCTTCATCTTCATCATCTCCACTCTCTCCGCGCTCTTTTTTTTCTCTGTTTTTTGTTTGAGAACATACCCAAATCCCCCCCGCGACGTGAGGACTTGAGAGAGAGAAAACTCATGTACTGTTTCTAAGGGCTTTTGTTTTTTTTAATTGATTCTGATTCTCTTCAGTTTGATGTTTTGAGCAAGGAAACATGGCGATGGATGGCCTTGGGGGTGTGTGTATGGGCGAGAGATTGTTTTATTTGATTGATGGAACGATATGTTTTTGCGCAATGAACGGGATGAGGAGAGAGCTGGGTTAGATTGGAGGGTGGGAAGTGTTTTGAAGGGGTTGTGTTTTTTTTGTTTTTTTTTTTTTGCTTCTTCTTCTTCCTTTCTACAATGTATGAATCTAGAATCGGCGCTGTAGTTTTATTTCCTAGGGTAAAGAGGAGAAAAGAGAAACAAAAAAATATAAAAAAAAACGTGTAAGAGTTAAAAAAAAAAGACACATATCCCATTCATTCCATATTATATCGTGTTATATATACTTCATAATATTCCTGACAAAAACAATTAAAGGGGGTCCTCCACCTCCCCTTTAATCCATCCAGGTAACAGCCTTGGTGGTCAAGAACTCATCAAGACCGCGCAGACCACCGAAACGGCCGTAACCACTCTTC
Organism: Polytolypa hystricis UAMH7299; assembly: GCA_002573605.1. Taxonomy (NCBI): domain Eukaryota; kingdom Fungi; phylum Ascomycota; class Eurotiomycetes; order Onygenales; genus Polytolypa; species Polytolypa hystricis. Next base: position 126 of record PDNA01000148.1, on the reverse strand, counting down.
TTCACACCGCCGTGGGGGAGAGATGGTTCGTCGTGGACGGTGGGGGAGTTAATGTGCACAGCACTATAGAGTTGTTAGATAAACAAAACGACATGAAAACCAACGAAAAGGAAGGGGGGGGGGGGG